>JAVXUO010001229.1:0-139545 GCA_033065855.1 Escallonia rubra | reverse complement strand
ACCTAAATACCTTCAAATAGTAGGTTAAATTAAATCCAACTAACTGGACTAACTGCTAACTAGACTGAGCTACTAACTTGACTGCTTATTGGACATGACTTAATTATTTAAATTAAACTATTATTTATCATTAGGCCTAAACTCATAATAGTAATAAAAGCCTAAATACTACTCCCTGCCTTCCAAAAAAAATTGATCATTTTTCAAATTAAAAAAGACTATGTAAGTGTTTTTTCATTTTTATCCATTTTACACCCATTTTATTATATTTTATCTCTCCCTGTTTAATTCTCTATCAACCCACTTTCTCTCCTGGTCCACTTTTTTCTTCTCATCTCTCTATGTCTCTCTTAGGATAAAATGAGAAACTGATAAAATATGACTCATATCCCAAATAAGCATGCAAGTCAAACAAGATTTGGAACGGAGGGAGTAGCAAGTTTAAATAGCTCATAAATAAATAAATTATAAAATAGACTTACAAAAAGTAGGTGTCTACACCTAAAACTCATTTAGAAGTGGGGTTGCGCGGGCTGGGAAGCCCATGGGCAGGCCTACTTCTTGACACTCCCATGTACACATATTTATCCAGAACTTAGTATCTTTAGAATGTGTTTGAAACCATGAAATTTATGGAATTTCATTTCAAATCCTCAAATTTTGTTGTTTGAAACATTAAAAAAAGAAATTGGATTTGGATTTCATGGGATTTGACTGGATTTGTTTCTATAGTGTGAAATCCGATGAAAAATTGTCAAATTTCATGAGATTTCGATTTAGTTGAATTAAAAATAATTATTTACATATCTTACCCTTTTTCTGAATTTCTTCAACAATGAACAACCACTACCATCTTCATTGCCGCTACCGCCACACCACTTTTATTACCACCACCGGCACCACTACTGCCACCACCACTGCCGCCACAACCACCGTCGTTGCCACCACCACTACCACTACTGCCACCACCACTGCCGCCACCACTACCACTGTCACTGCCGCCACAACCACTACTAACACTACCGCTGCCACCACTACAACCACCACCACCGCCGCCATCACTACTGTCACCGCCAACACCACCAGTAGTGCCACAACTACCACTGTCGCTGCTACTACTGCCTTCATTACCACCATCGTCACCATTACTGCCACCAACACCGCCACTACATCCCCCACCACTACTGCGGCCGCCACCGCTAGTACTGTCACAACTACCACCGTCGTCACCATTACTGCCACCACCACCGCCAGTATGCCACAACTACCATCGTCGCCACCACTACTGTCACCACCACCGCCACCACTATTGCCACCGCCACCACCACCATTGTCGCCACCACAACCACCGATAATGTCACCACCACCACCACCATTACCGTCGCCGACATCACTACTGCCATCGTCGCCGCCACCACTATTGCCACCACCGCTACCACTACTGCCACCGGCATCAGTATTGGCGTCAGTTGATGACCACCAGTTACACCTTGTTACACCTCAATACCACTACTACCATCATTACCATCACTTGACCACCCCACCACTTCCACCGTCGATGTTGCTACCCCATGCAGTGTTGCCATCACCACCACCACTATGTGGTGATACTAACACACTTGAAACCACTTACCATAATTATTTTTCATCGTAAATCAATGATATAATTGTCGAAAAATTTATTACCTTTCCATTTCGTATGTTCTCCAAACACAAAATTGGAATTCCGCGATTTGAATTCCCTTTCATTCCAAACAAAAAAAAGTGAATTGAATTCTAAATCTGATATCCAAATCTGATATCCAAATCTTAAAAGAATTGATTACAAACGGACGTTAGTAGCAAATGAATTTTACCAAGGAACGCCAGCTTAAAGAAAAGGAAAATAACTGTCGCTATTTCAACGCATTGAGAACAAAAAGTGTAGAAACGGCTTCAACAAGCCTAATCTTATCCAAAGTCCAGATCTTACAAAATGAGAATGGAGGGAACCAACGGCTAATACTCAAAGATGGCTAGCATAGCCCATCCCTCCACCATCTTCTCTTCCATTCCTTCTCCTACAGTGAAAGCCACAAGAAGCATCTCTGATCCAACACAGCACTGCATCTCATTTCTCAAATCTTGCTCAAATACCAAAGAATTTCTTCCAATTCATGCCCACTTGATCACCACAAATCTCATCCAAGACCCTCTTATTGCTAGTCTTATTCTCCAGTTCTTTGTCTCGATTGAAAACGTGGATTACGCTCGGCTCATTTTTAGTCAACAATGCATGCCAGAGACCAAAGTTTGGAACGCCCTTTTGGAAAACCAACTTCAAGACCAAGATGGTTGGCCAAAACAAGTGTTCTTGACTTACTATCAGATGGTTTCTCAGGGGATTATGTTAGATATCACTACATTTCACTTCTTGCTTCATGCATGCTGTAAGGATTTTGATATTCTACAAGCAAGTGAAGTTCAGGGAAGAATTTTGAAGTCTGGGTTTGGAATTAGTAGGTCCCTGAATAACAATCTGATGGGTATGTACTCGAAAGATGGCAGATTAAAGGAAGTGAGACAACTATTTGAGAACTTTCCTGACAGAGATGTTATAACCTGGAACACAATGATTTCGTGCTACGTTCGGCTGGGATTGTTCACGGAGGCACTGGATCTGTTTGGGAAGATGTTGGCTGATGGGATTAAACCCGACGAGATAACGATGATCAGCTTGGTATCAGCTTGTTCCAAGTTGAGAGATTTGAAAATGGGAGAGAGTTTGCATCTTTATGCTGAGGAGAATGGTTTGGATACTAGTGGGAGCTTGTTGAATTGTCTAGTTGATATGTATATCAAGTGTGGGGAGATGAGAAAAGCATTCAAGCTCCTGGGTAGCTGTGAGAGTGAAACTACTGATGTTGTCTTGTGGACTACCTTGATCAGTGGATTTGTGAAAGTTGGTGACCTTACTGCGGCTAGGCACTTGTTTAACCAGACAAGGAAGAAGAATCTGATATCGTGGACGACGATGATTTCGGGTTATGTTCAGGGTGGGTTCTACAGCAAAAGTTTGGAGTTGTTCAGAGAAATGAGACTTGAAAATGTGAGGCCAGATGAGGTAGCTCTTCTGACAGTCATTTCAGCTTGTGCTCACATGGAATATATCATTCTAGGCAGATCTATCCACGGCTTGGTTGTCAAGTACGGAATGATCATAGATGGGTTCCTGGGGAATTCTTTGATAGACTTGTATTCAAAATGTAAACTACTAGATTTGGCTAACAAGGTTCTAGAGCAGTTGCCCGGCAAAAATGTCGTCTCGTGGAACTCGATGTTGGATGGATACTGCAGGAGTGGAGAAATAGAGAAGGCAAGGATTTTCTTTGAAAAGATGCCTGAGAAAGATGAGGTTTCTTGGAACACTATGATGAATTGCTACACCAAGTTTCATCTGTTTGAGGAACTGTTTGATTTGTTTCGCGAGATGCAGGGTTCTAAGGTGAAACCCAACAGCCTCACCTTGGTCAGTTTGCTTTCTTCTTGTGCTTCTGTTGGAGCCCTAAATCATGGCATTTGGGTCCATGCTCATATTAAAAGGAATCAAATTGCAATAGATAACAAATTGGCTACTGCCCTGGTAAACATGTACGGCAAGTGTGGGAGCATTCATAAAGCGGAGGAAGTGTTTTCTGAAATAAAGGCGAAAACTGTGTTCTTGTGGACAGCAATGATAGCAGCACATGCCATGGAGGGCCAACCCCACAAAGCAATTGCTCTTTACATGGAAATGGAGGTGTCAGGGATAAAGCCGGACCACATCACTTTCATTGCTCTGCTATCTGCTTGCAGCCATGGAGGTTTGGTTGATGAGGGCTACAGGTACTTCAACAAGATGAGGACTGTCTACAATCTTAAACCTGCGGTTCAGCATTACGGATGTATGGTTGATCTCCTAGGCCGAGTTGGGCGCCTGGAAGACGCAAAAGAGTTCATAGAGACCATGCCTATTGAACCAGATGCATCTATATGGAGTTCCTTGATGAGAGCATGTGCAACATACCATAAGGTCAAATTAGCAGAACATGCATTTGAATGTATAATAAAGATGGATCCCTCAAATGCTTCAGCTTATGTACTCCTTTCAAATATATATGCAAAAGCCAAAAGATGGGAAGATATGAGTTGGGTTAGGAGAAAGATGAAGGAAATAGGAGTGCAGAAGCAACTTGGATGTAGTCTTATTGAACATAATGGAACTGTTCACAAGTTTACATCTGGGGATTTCTCTGACACTAAATATGCAGAAATTTACTCAATGCTGGATGAGATTGAAGGTCAGAAAGGAAGACTACATGAAGAGGAAGAAGCAGCCCCATCATCTCAACATAGTGAGAAGCTGGCTGTTGCATTTGGACTCATAACCACTCCCACAAGAACTCCCATCCGCATTGTCAACAATCTACGTATGTGCAGTGATTGTCACTCGGATATGAAAATGATATCTCGGGCTTATGACAGGGAGATTGTTTTAAGAGAGAACTTCAGATTTCATCGGTTCCAACATGGATCTTGCTCATGTAATGGTCACTGGTGAAACGAGTTTTCTGCTTATAAAGTAAACAAAAAAAGGATTAAGTAGTTCAACTTGTCATCAGAAAGTAAGGGGCATAAATCAGGATGCATAAAAAAGTAGATTATATTCATTCAAGATCTCAAATATGGAGGCTTATACATCAACTCCTGCCAAGAGTGAATAGGTCAAAAATAAAATGGGGAGCCAGGATATCAGCTACCACACTAGTCATTGAACGCCACGTTGAGTCTAAGATTATACTATATATTAATGTCGCACTTATGTCAAGCAAAACTGGCCGGTTGCGGCCATTACCCACTAAGACCATGAAAGATGAAACATACTCAGCATAAGGAACAATGTACACAATGATCACCCATGGCTGCTAAAACAGATGAACATAAACAGCTCTTGGTAAACAGATGATCAGGCGTGTCTACCTATGTGATATTTTCATCAATCATGGGCATAGTGGCTAAGGCAATGCAATCACAGCTCCTTTATGTGCCGACGATGCTGGTCTCAAAAAGTTCCTCGCAGCTGTTAGTCTGAAGAGAGGTCATGGAAGAGTCATTGTTGGTTTTCTCTATTGCTTCCTCGATCAAAATCTCCTCTGCGCGGCAACTCCAACTACAAAATGCCTTCTCACCTCTGCACGATAACAAACAACCCAAACTCAAATTTCAAACTCCTGAAATGCAACAATGAACCAAACAACGTAATAGTAATAGTAAAGTGTGGCATACCTGTACATGTAAATATCTTCCCCCTCCAATTTTTTCTTGCAAGAGTAGCAGAAGCTCAAGAAATCATCAGAAGGATATGGAGCAGAATCTTCAGAGCAGTCAACTGCCGGAGTTAAAGTCAATGGCAACTCCTGCTCTTTTTTCTCAGAGATATGGGCAAACTCATTGCTGTGACCTTCTAAAATGCAATCACCAAAAATATGAGTTGTTTTTGGGTTGGGGCCATGTGTTATAACGCAAGTATAATCCTCGGAAAGCTCAATCTCCCTTGATGAGAGAGATCCAACAAAATCGGTAACAGAGCCAATGGATACTGCAGCAGGATTCAGCTTTGCACCCAATGAACTGCTCAACTTTGGGCTTCCTCTTGTGAACTGAGAAGGTGAAATCATTGAGTCTCTACCATTTTCTACAGAAAAACCCCCAGAACTCGAGTTGGCCATACGGAATGTTAGATTAGCAAATTTTGGCCGAGAAGTTCCAGAATCCAATGAATAAGACTGGATTTTTCCAAATGATTCGGATTCTAATGGAGCTTCTCCAATTTCAAATACAACACCAGACGGTTTAGCCTGGGCACAAGGAAAGTTTGCACGATTTTTAGGCAGTGACTTAGGTGCCTCAAAAGAATTGAAACTACTTTGTATATTAGGACTTTTAATCCTCATCTGGGGTCCAAAAAGAATATTCTTACTATCTGATGATCGTAAAACCTTCCCCGATTGACTGGTCTCGTCATCAAGGCAATCTAATATGCCCAGGCCTACTTTACTGCAATCCCAGCTCTTCTGGTGCCCCTCATTCGATGACTTATTGGACCTAAAAGGTTTACCTAGATTTGGAAACACCCTGAAGTCTAAAGGAGAAGTGGGGCTTCTAACTGAATCAGATTCTGAACCCTTGGGACTGAACCCAACAAACACACCAGAGACATTGAAAAACGAACTGGTCTTTTGTTTCTGCCCCAAAGCATCAGAAGGAGAATAGGACTCTGAAACAGCATCAGACATTGGATGACCCATGTTTTGATCTTTCTGATTTGATCTGGTTCTCTTCTTCAGCATTATCACAAAAACTCAAATCTGCAGTAGGCAACAAAATCCCCAATTTGTATCAAAATCACAAATATTTGAAGTATTCATGAAAATCATAAATATATTAATTGCTGGAATTATACTATCTTGAGCTGCATTAATCCAAGCAGAACTTCAAATAACAGCAGGTATTAACTATTAGGTACAGAAGCAAACAGCCTGTGATGGAAATAATAATGCAAAAAATAAAGATTGTTCATGCGCTTCAAAGTCAAGACAATAGAACTGATCGAAGGTTTACAGACCCAGATGAGCTATATATTGACCCTATTCAAACAACCAAAGCACCAAAACACCCAGATGAATAATCAAACAACAAAAAATAGAACTCTGGGTCTAAACTCTAAAGTTACAGACTAAGAAACAATGTCTTAATCAAATTCATAAAAGTCCAAATCCCAAATGCCAACAAACGATCGCTTAAGATCATCAAAATGTTTACCAAACTAATTTCCGACTGATGAAAACCCCAAATAGAAAACCCTTTTTCCGCTCAATGATGAATAAACAACAAATACACCTCACAGATGCACAGTAAAACGCATTAATCGGAAAGGAACAAAAACGCAAAAGAGAAAAGCTGCATTTAGCGAAAGATCAATCAGAAAAACAATCAAATGCAAAAACAAAATTGATAAACCTTACTGAGTGTCCAAAACCCCGGAAAAAAACTTCAGATGAATGCATCATTGAATCACATAGAGTGCAGTGGAGAATAAGGAATGAAATCTGAGAAAGAGAGACGGGAGAAAAAAGAACCCACCTGGTTTTTCTCCTCCGGAAGCTTCAGAGGGATGGTGTTTTGAGAGGAGTAATGCCCAAATGCAGTAAAAATAAACAAACCCCCCTCTCTTCTCTCTCCCTCAATCGGTGTGAAACTTGTGCACTACTCTCTCTCTCTCTCTCTCTCTCTCTCTCTCTCTCTTATTACATGCATCAAAATCAGAGAACCAGTGAGCTTCTCAGATACTCCTCACTCAGTCACTCACACTCTCTCTCTCCTGAAATTTGTTACGTATTGTACACAGTATTTGACCAATATATGTGTATATATGCTGAAAATTGATATTCAAACTTTACGTTTATATAGCATTGACAAATTGATCGATTATAATGAATAAAGGTTAGCAGTCAAATGTTATTTCACGCGTTTGATTAAGATATTCAAAAACAAATATCATGATAGTGTAACGCGTCAAGTAATTACTTTTTCTATCAAAAGTTCTTTTAGAAATAGAATAAATCCATTATTTTTTGTAACAACGTTAATTATACGGTGAGACTATTTCTTTTGATAAATTGGTCAATTATAACGAATAAATGTTAGCGGTCAAATATTACTTCAACAAGAAACTTTAGAAATAATCTCTTAACCTACTGGTATTATGCGTGTAGATGCAATAAAAAAAAAAAAATTGTAGGTAGTCTTATCACACTATCAGAGACAAACTTGCTAGTATTATATTAGGTCCACTTGACTCGATAAGAGTTAATAACATGAGTTAAAAGAGTGCACAAACAAGGAGTTAACTTTATGGAACATGAGAACTTCAAATCCATCCGTTCGGATTATCGATCGATCTTAGTTTGAGACGATGATTTACGTATTACTGATTTTCAGATGAATTAGTCTTAAATAATAGGTATTAATACGTGTATACAAGGACATATGTGTACACAAAAAGTTTATGTGAACAAGAAAAAACGGGGTAATTATATTTTTTTCCTGAAAAAGGGTATCCTTTCAGTTTGTGCTTTTTACTTTTGGAGGTGATGATTCGTCACAAGGCGACAACGACGGGCCCCACACTACTCTGTGATGACTGACAGACTTGACCCAATTCTTTTAATCATGAATTCAATTCCAATTGAAAACTGACTGACTTAACGGCCACGGTTCTTAACCACACTCAGTGGTTTGCTTTGTGGTGGTTGGTTTTGACTGACTTCACGAGACCATTTTTTAGTTTTTATCAAATAAGGAAAAACATTTACGGTTGTCCTCCAATAGAGATCATTAATAATCGTATTATATAATTAGTAATATTTTTATTAATATTTTAAGTAAGAATTTTTAGCAGTATTTTTTTATTATCACTAGCTATATCTATTGACCATTAAAGCTTTTTTTTCTATAACTTGAATAGCAGTCGAAATTTTTCTTTCAAGTAATAGTTCAAAAGAAAATTTTTCATAAATAAAGTGTGGGGAAGTACATAATGTCAACAATAAATTATTGACTGGCTTCTTTTTTATTGTTGGAGCTCACCAGATGGGAATATTATCTATGTATATCTTTTCTTTTTTTCCTGCTTAATTTTGTAGTCGCGGTCTTTTGCCATATGCATATAATTCTACTATCAAAAGAAAAAAAGAACACACACACACACTCTCTATCTTAATGATCTTACCATCACAGCTTTAAGCATCCTATAGTAATATCATAGACATCACCGAAGAAAAAACAACAGAGAAAATAGTTTGCAAAAAGTATTCCTATCAAATGAGACTCCAAATGAAAATTTGTGTTGTCCATGTGAACCTTGTCGGGTAATGATAAACGAAGATAAGAGAGCTGGTAATTTAGAGAACGAACAAACAAAGTGACAGTTGACGAATTAGAACTGATTAGAGTCGACTCGTATCAACTAGACATTGGGAGTGATCTTATATGTGTTGATCGTGTTTTTTCCTCAAGCACTCTTATTATGCACGAGATCTTACAACGTTTCATAAATAATCTTAGTTGAAAAGGAGAATTCTAACTCTCCCTTACGCTTGTCAGCTTAACTATTGCGGCTAGACGTTCTAAAATTCCGTCTTCAATCGACACTAAGAGATGAGAAGTATGCTCGTTCAAATTTAGAGTTAAATAACTATTTTCTCTTGTCGCCAATTGAAATTGCGACTAACATTATCTTTCAAGAAGAGAGCTTCATTCAAGTGAACTACATAGTTATGAAGCAATATATACAACAATAGATATGTAGGTCATTCCTTTGCATTAATTCCTCCCTTAACGTATTGTACTTCATCACAAATTGAAAGTGATATATATGTCCTTATCTTTAATTAATAATCCGGTAATCTGGTTAGCATAAACAAGACAAAAACTTAATTAATTATGATACTTTTTAAACGTTTCTCAACCAACACACCTAATTGCATTATTTTAGACGTGAAAAGTGTCTAGAAAACATCTACTTAATTTAAGAAATTTGACAATATTTAACCTTTCTATTCAACTTGACATGGACATACTGGTTATTCTGTCTGATTGATTCTCCATTACATTACGATATTTACTATGTTTTTACAATTTTATAATTTTTATTATTATTATTTTTGGACTTAGTTGCTATATGCAGTATCGAAGATCACTTCGTTGCATTATATTAAGTCCATTTTTTTCCAAACATGTTTATCGCCTAGAATCTAAGTGGATTTGAGCAAGACCTTTGAACCCTTTGTTTGGTTACTTTTTCACGGTTTTATTTTTTTCTGAACCAAGTATGTTTCGTTCGATTACCTTTTTCAAATTCTAGGTTTACAAAAATAAATTTTAAATATTATTTACCAACTTTTTGAAATATTTCATTGCAATCATCCAACACATTCAAACATGTAAATGTGTTGGAAAATGATATTATGACAACATAGAGTTGTTTTCACAGTTCTCAAAACATTAAACAAGGCAACATGTGTGTGTTTTTTTCTCTTAAAAGAATCGTTTTTCGCATTCTGAAACACATAGAAAAGAAAACAACGAAATGGTAACCATATGCGCTTTGGCAAGAAATTAAAAGGAAACTAAACAAATTTTTTGAGCATTTTGACCTTTTTTTTTCCTAAAAGAATTTCCCAGCTTTTTACTCCTAAGCTCTCTTGCCCTTTGAACATTTCAACTTATATGTAGCCAACATACGTCTGCTAAATTTGTTCCGCAACTATTATTATTATTATATACTTAATAAAATGAGAGGATGAACAAATGAGATTTTGTTATTTTTTTCCTTTCTTTGGTATATAATTCTCTAACATTATGTCTCAACAATCACAAAAACATTTGGACGGAAGGTTGTCTTAAAGGTCAGATGAGTCATATACAGATCTCGCAGAATCAACACAAAAGACATCACCGTATTATTCAGACTCCAAGCTCAACTAAGAAATGACTCGGTTAGATTTTGAACGAAATGACTCAGTTAGACTTGAGTTTTAAATATTTTTATTTTAAAACGTTGTTTCGCCATTGAATTCATTCGATGCCTTTCTTGAATCTATTCGTACTTGCAAATCTTACCGTCAAGAATTTTCTTTCACTATTTTCCTTAATATAGACTTTAAAGTGCTAAAATGCATTAAATTTACACCTAAAGCTACATTTCTATTGATTTTTGCAAAGTAAAAGAAAAGCTTTAGCTACAAGTTTGTGGACTGGTCTTGCCCAGGTCAATAGTCAAAACCCATAATAACGTCCGTCAACAAAATCGTTAACATGTCGCCATTTGGCTGTCACTTTCATGTGCCACATCACCTAGTCGGCTACTCTAACTAGGGTTAAAAAAAATTAACCCGATGTCATCATTGTTCTCCTCCCTCTCATTTGTTTTGGCCTTTAATTCGGCTTTTTCAATCGGGGTACTGTCTTTTTTGTCGTTTTGGGCTGCCTCAGCTTTTCCACATTTTTTACGGACTTCGACACGTGTATCCTTCCGGTCTCGGATCCCCGCGCAATCCAACGGCCACAAACCGAAGATTCTCTACGATGAGCCGGTCATCGAACGGCTCATATTCGTATCTTCCGTACTAAAGCAGCTGTTTGATGTCCCCACCACACGTGTGAGTGTACGTGCTAGAATATTAACCTAAAATCGTACCTCGGTTATAGGAAAATGGCTAAACACAATTATGACATCATTTAGTAGTTTACAAGAAGTGAGAAAACGAGCCGCTACCGGTGGCACGTGCTTTGTTAGGTAATTTGAGGAGTTTGCTTGAAAAGATTCAAACTCCTTGGTCCTACGTGTTATTAGGAAATGAGTTTTGAAAAAGAATTTATAATTGAAAAGATACTTCTATAATAATGTATTTAGTGGAGTAACAAGATCATAGTGTACTAGATTTAGTTGTACTCACGTAAGGGTGAGCGAAATTAGCCGCAGTTTATTACGCACGAGAAAAGACATGATTACTTTTTTGAAAATATTTTTATTTCGAAAAGAATAAATTTTACCGAAAGGCTTGACTAATAAACTTGACTTAACTTGTCCTACTTTATTTCAAAAGATTTTTGGTAATTATAACTGTAACAACTTTTTATCCCAATTTGAGTTTGTGCATTTTCATGTTTCATAAATGCAGGGTGATTCTGTTTTTTCAAAACACTTGCAATTTTGAAACATTCTCCTTTATGTAACAGTTCTGAGACTTGCACCACTTTGAGAAGAATTCAAAGGGAGATCTTTAAGTTTGTCGTTTGCAGATGTCTACCGAGATTTTGTTATATCCTAGAGGTTTATTTGTCTTTACTCCATTAGCAAACTCGATTACGAGTCGAGATAAATAAACTCTTAAACATAGTGATTACGCGCCTCAAAATCTTTATTGTAATCTTGTTTCCATCAATCTCCAACACTTAGTGCATTCAGATGAGTATTTTTTCTCTGAGTAATAGCCTTGTTAAACTCTTACTATGGTCGCTCTTGTAAAAGTTTTAAACGCTCAGGTCCAGCGTTTAAAGGTTTTAAACGTTCATGTCCAGCGTTTAAAGGTTTTAAAATAAAGTCTTTGACGTCAATTGGGTGAGTAACTTGTCTCGTAAAGAAATATTTGTCTATCATAATTTTCAAATTTTTACTTTTGTTCACAGCTCAAGATAAAGTTATTGTAAGTGAAAGTTGCAACTAATGCATCCGTGCCCAAATATCCACATGGAATGTAAGTAGGGGCACTGCCCTTTCTCTGTTGAGTTGGACTAAATGGCCATGCATTAAAAGAGTCAAATGGAGCTTCAAGTTTGGATTAGTAAAGCGCGTATTGACCGCTATGGCAGCAAGGAATAAAAGCTAATCGGCAAGTAGACGTTAACAATGCATCTTCACATAGATCGAGAAACTAAAAGATAAATCTATATATATGGAGCAGTCATAACTCACGAGGTTTCAAGGATCGTCAAAAGCCACGCTACATTTGTGAGTTCAGAAAAGCTTTATATGAGCTGAAGCATGAACGGACATAGCACCTTCTGCATCTTGTTTGTTTGTGGAACGTATGAATGAACGCGGATGATCTCATCTTGTTTGCAACTGAGATGAATGAAGCCTTTCACGAGGATTTGAGAGGAAATAACATGATGAGTTCAAGCACTTCGTCCGTCTAGAGGTAGAGGTAGATCCAGTGTTATAAAAGGCGCGCTAAAGCGCGCCTCGCCTAGGCCTAGGCACAGCGCCGTCAATAAGGCGCGCGCCTTGTGCGCCCAAGCGCTCAGGCGCTAGGCGCGTAGAGGGGCGGGAGGCGCAAAGTTAGGCGCACGATGTGTAACCGTTCGATTTGGCTTCTTGTCTTCACGTGGACTGTTGATTTCTCTTTTAATATTTTTATCATTTTTGTCTTTACCAAGTCAAAACACTTTTTTTTAAGACTAAAATATAAAACCTAACTAATTTGTTAGCGATAAAACTATCGCTAATTGCTCACCAACTACGTTAACCTTTCTGTGAAAGCTGTTGAAGACAGAGCACACATGGCTAAATAGGAGACCTAACTGATTTGTTAGCTTCACTTTATATTGTTCATAAGGCCAAAGCTCAGTCTTGAGAAAATATTTGAATTTTTAATCCCTATATTATGTCCATTCTCATTGAGATCGATCTTATTTTTAAAAGCATAATTTATTTTTATTGTTGGAAGCTTGTTAAATTAGAATGTTGGTATTTGAAACTTTCTCTAATGTTTAGAAGTTTGTTAATTGTCATGTTCTAATTTTTTTTTTATTTAATGCATTTTTATTTTTTTATTTTTATATATTTTAATATTGCGCCTTGCTTCAAAAAGACGCACGCCTGCGCCTTGCGCCTAGGCTCCAGGGATCTTTTGCGCCTTAGGTGCGTCTGCGCCTTTAATAACACTGGGTAGATCACTCTTTGATAAAAGATGCTTTTGTGGCACGAGTTCGAATTACGCTATGAGTTTGCCGTGTAATTACAATATGGAGGATTGCAACCAAATCTCAATCTCAATCTCGAAAAGAGTTTTTTTTGTTGTTGTTGATAAATGAGAGTTATATTGATAATGTAAAAGTTACGGGGTTTTCACTGAGCCATTTTGGCTTTGCAGGTGTAGCAAGAAAGTAAAAACAGAAGTCATGAGAACTCATGACAATTCATGACTATTACAATAAAATTAACTCTCAAGCTGCCGCACAAAACAAATATAACTCATCAACCTATCAATCTATTGAAGGCCGGTCGTCCAAACAAGGAATACTCGTCACTGCAAATCCACCGCAACCACCACACACTAGCCGCTAAAAGAGGGAAAAAAAGTCAATCACAAAGGGCGACGCCAACGACCTAGGCACCCCGCCCCAAATACTCTTATCCCCTGCCCCCTTCCCAGGGTCCCCCCCCCCCCCCAAAGGATGAATCGGACTAAAGTAATCTAAAAACCACAACAACAAACCCTTTGCGACTGGAACAACTCTTACACCCACTAACCCTAAACCAACACCAATAGTGACAGTCGTCATCAGAACAAGAAAAAAATAGAGAATCCTAGCAAGAAGACCTTCGCACTGTAATTTTACCCAGCTTCCAATAAGGAATCTGGCCACCGCCGAGCGAGATTTCTGGCCACCGCCGGCGAGATCTCCGGCCACATCTGGTGATTTTCTGACCATCGTCGACGTTAACAAAAGTAGCCTCGAAACCGAAATCGAAGCTTCCTCTTTCCGTAAACAGCGCTAACAAACCTTTAGAAACTGTGTATTGTTTATCGAGAGGATCAAAAATTGAATAGATCACATTGATCTATTAGATCTGATCAGATTTGGTGAGATCGGCACTAGCAGAGCAAGAAAGATCAACTTGCCACCCCAGATCACATAGATCTGAGGTGAGGCTGCCGGAATCCAAAGAGTCGGCCGCGACCTGCCATCTTCTCTGCCGGCCTCGAAAACTAGTCCAAAGACCACATACCACATACACCACACACATAGGAAGAAATAAACTGGAGGCATGCCTCCGTGACACACGGTGGCCTTTGATGGCACAAAGGAAACCGTATGTGGCACTCGACTTGCCTCTTGCAAGAAGAGTCCGCCAACAAATCTCAACAATCTACAGCAATCAGTGCATCAACATTGCATAAAATAGTGCACAAAGAAGTAATTTCAACACAAGGGCAAAACGGTCCCAAATGTTCTCATTACTTCAAAATCATCGTTACAACTTACAGAAGGCTTTGTTTGCATCCATAATGTGCAATCTAGCTAAACAGGCAAGCTAAAACAAAGTAAGGGACTCTCGGGTATAGGTGTACATGTACTCCCTATATAGTACCACTAAGAGGATTTTCCTAAGTGACAGTAGTAGACGTCACTATGTGCGAGGAGTCATAGTGCCCCTTTTTAGAGAAATACAACTCGGAATGACTTGAAAATTTACAGGGAAACTTAAATATATACAAGGGTGATCTCCACCAAAATTGAGCAAAAACGCACGCCCGGATCTTCAGATCTTCACGGTTGGCTTTTGACGTGCACGGGCACTATAGTTGGGCGCGCGGGCGCTGTGCTTGACGGGCGCATGGGCGCGAGACTTGAAGAACTTGTGAGGGCGCATGGGCGCGTGTTGGATGGGCGCGGGGGCGCTGTGCAGGATGAGCGCGGGGCGCGGTGCTAGGCGGGTGCAAGGGGCAGCCCGTGACATTCTCCCCCACTAGAGCTGTTGACGTCCTCGTCAACTTCTGCATGCGGTAGGCTTCAATCTTGTCGGTGTAGGCTGACAAGTCTGCTGCTCGTTCCCAAGTGTTCTCTTCGTCCATATATCCCTGCCACTTGACTAGGTACTCCTGATGGCGCTTGCGGGATGCTGTAATCACTCTATCATTCAAGATAGCTTCAGCAACTCGCTTTCCTGCCGCTTTGGGTTTGAGTCCTGGTCTCCTGATTTGGCCCCTTGAGGGGTCTGCTGTGTCTTCATAGAATGGCTTCAACATGCTGACGTGAAAAACTGGATGGAGCTGGCGGCTCCACCAATTTGGCGGATCAACTTTGTAAGCCATCTTGCCTATCTTCTTCACTATAGTCAGGGGTCCCTCATATTTCTACAAAAGACGAGAGTCTCTTCCCCTTAGAAATTTGCGATCTTGTGGCAGTAGCTTAACCATAACTTTGTCGCCCACGTTAAACTCCTGAGATCTCCTGTTCTTGTCAGCGTGTTTCTTCATTCTTCTGGCTGCTTTCTCCAGGTAGGAGTGAGCTAGATCTATATTCTGCCTCCATTCTTCGCTGAAGCTTATGGCCCTTGGAGATTTTCCTGCATTGGGGACATTTACCGTGTGGGGAAGTAACGGTTGTTGTCCATTCACAATCTCAAAAGCACTCTTCCCAGTCGAAGAGCTTTTGCGTGAATTGAAACACAGCTGGGCAACGTCCAGTAGCTTGACCCAATTTTTATGTGTTGCACTGACAAAATGGCGGAGGTACTCTTCTATCATGGAATTGAACCGCTCCGTCTGACCATCTGATTCTGGATGATAACTTGAACTCATCGAAAGTTGGGATCCAAATAACTTAAAGAGTTCAGTCCAAAAGTTTCCAGTGAAGCGGGAGTCCCGATCACTGACAATGTCTTGAGGCATGCCCCAATACTTCACCACATACTTAAAGAAAAGTTGCGCTGTGTCTTCGGCTGAGCAATACTTGGGTGTTGCGATAAAGCTTGCATACTTGCTAAACCGATCAACGACAACAAGAATCGTGCATAAGTCTTCAACCTTCTGCAGACCAGTGATGAAATCCAACGACACACTCTCCCACGGTCTCTTGGCGATCGGCAGCGGTTGTAGTAACCCTGCTTTCTTCTTACGCTCCACCTTGTCCTGCTGACAAGTAAGGCATGTCTTCACATACTCCTGCAATTCATCCCCCATTTGGGGCCAGTAGTAACCTTGTTGAAGGAGAGCTAATGTTCTTTCTCCTCCGGCATGGCCTGCCCAAAGGGTGTCATGACATTCTCGAATCAATGTTCGTCTCAGATCATCAACTCTGGGGACGTATACCCGTCTTCCTTTGGTCATCAGCAAACCATCTTCTTGCCAAAACTGTCGAGTTTTACCGCTCTCGATCAGTTTCAGCAATTGTTGGGCAACCGGGTCCCTGGTAAGGGCCTTCCTGATCTTTTGTCCGATGTTGATGGCAACTCGGCTGTCTGCTCTAACAATAGCATTCATGGCCATCAATGCTACCTGATTTAGTTCGGCTCTCCTGCTGAGGGCGTCTGCTACGCTGTTGGTTGAGCCTGCCCTGTACTCGAGCATGAAGTTGAATTCTGCCAGAAGTTCCTGCCACCTAGCCTGTTTCGAGGTGAGCTTAGATTGACTCAAGAAGTGGCTCACCGCAGTGTTTTCTGTCCGTACTATGAAGCAGGTAGTGCCTCCAAACTCTGAGACAATGCACTACCGCGAGTAACTCTTTCTCATAAGTCGTGTAGCGACGTTCTGCTTCCTACTCTCATATGCCACCGGGTGGCATTCTTGCATTAGAACCCCTCCAGTGCAAAGTCAGAAGCGTCTGTATGAACTTCAAAAGACTTCGACACATCGGGGAGAGCAAGTACCGGGTCTTCAGACATAGCCCGCTTCATGGCCAAGAAGGCCGATTCACATTCCTTGGACCATTCCCAAACTTTGCTCTTCTCGAACAAATTTCCTATAATAGTTGGCCAATCTTAGGAAAGATCTCAGTTCTGAAACATTAGTTGGCGGCTGTCACTCCTGTATCACTTGAACTTTAGCTGAGTCCATCCTGATCTGACCCTGTTCTATCACATGACCCAAGAATTTAATCTTGGTCTGGGCAAATGTGCATTTCGACAGCTTCACATATAGCTCGTGCTCCCTCAGTCGGGTAAGCACCTTCCTCAAGTGCTTCAGATGCTCGTTCAAGCTGGAACTGTAGATCACAATATCATCGAGATACACCACTACAAAATCATCAATGTAGTCCCGCAAAACCTGATTCATCAAGGTGCAAAATGTGGCCGGGGCGTTGGTCAAGCCGAACGACATGACCAGGAACTCATACGCACCGTATCTGGTGACACAAGTTGTCTTCGCCTCATCACCTTGGGCGATTCGGACCTGCCAATACCCAGACTTCAAGTCCAACTTGGTAAACACTCTCGCCCTACTAAGCTGATCAAAACAAGCGGCGACTAAAGGGATATGATACTTGTTCCGAATAGTCACCTTGTTTAGCGCCTTGTAGTCCACACACATCCGCAAGGAACCATCTTTTTTCTTCTGGAAGAGGACTGGTGCACCATAAGGCGACTTCGCTGGAGTGATCAAACCCGCGTCTAGCAACTCTGTCAATTGTTTTCTGAGTTCAGCAAGTTCTGGTTGTGACATCCGATACGGAGCTCGGGCGGGTGGCTTCGTGCCTGGCACAAGTTCGATCTCATGGTCAATTGCCCTTCTGGGTGGTAATTTCTTCGGCAATTCATCAGGCATCACATCTTCAAAGTCGTTTAATATCACTTTAACTTCTTTGGGTAATGGTCCCGATACTTCTTCAATCTCGTCCCACCGTAGCATGACAAGGTAGGTCGTTTCGTCCCGTTTTAATCCCTTTTTCAACTGGAGGGCTGAAATAGAATGCTCTCCCGCCCTAGTAGATACAGTCGGGATGACACACGGTTTACTCCCAAGCATGGCCAGAGAGTTGGTGCATGGCATCACGGTGGTCTTCGTGTCACGCAGAAACTCCAACCCAAGGATCAGCTTAAAGTCGTCCATGATGACTACTGAAAAGTTGGTCCTTCCTTCGTATGGGCCAATCTTGATCAAAACAGATCTCGCTATTCCCGCTACTGGCTGTGCGGCAGAGTTGATAGCCTTCACCCGTCCGCACCCTTTTTCTAGAGTTAGACCCAGTCTTTCCACTTCGGTGCTTGAAATGTAATTATGGGTAGCTCATGTGCCCACCATGGCCCTGATGGCCTTCCCGTTAACCTTGATGTCCACATACATCAAGCCTTTCCCTGGTACATCGCTCTTTTTCTTTGGCGGCATGTCTTTAGGCTTTTCCCTAGTCGAGCTCTCTTCGGGGTTCCCAACCTGCGTTGTCACAGCATTACACCACTGAGGAAAGGCCCCGACGGCATCTTCCTCTTCGTAATCTTGTGTGTCTGTTTGTTCCTCTGTTGGTGGATGCCTTGATTGAGAGCCAGATTGTTCCCCACGTTGTACCTGCCCCATGTTGTCAAAGAAGGCATTCATCATCTGTCGTTGCGGACAGTTAGCGATCACGTGCGGCCCTTGACACAAGAAGCAACCCCTGAAAGCAGGTTTCTTCACTTCTCCGCTAGTGCTAGCGTCAGGCTTGGCTTTGAACCCAACTCCACTCTTCTGTAGGGTAGAAGAGTTTGACGCCCAACTGCTTTTACTGCCCTAACTTTGGTTTGGCGCTTGACCCCCTGGCTTCTTGCCACCATTACTCCTGTTTGGATTCCCTCTCTGAGGGGGTCTCTGTGGTTCAGAGTTATAATCTGAAAGGCTCTCGGCAGCGATGATGGCTTCGTTAAGGTTGTTCACCCGACGTCTATTGAGCTCGGTGCGAGCCCATGGTTTTAACCCTTCCATGAAGAAGAAGAGTCTGTCGACTGCGGACTTGTCGCTGATGTCCAACATCAAAGCAGAAAATGCCTGGCAATATTCTCGGACCGATCCGGTGTTCTTGCATTCCAACAACGCTTTCCTCGCGTTGAATGCGGTGTTCTCTGGGAAAAACTGGCTCTTTAGCTTGCGTTTGAGTATTTCCCATGTGTTTATGACGCAAGACCCATCTTCGATCTCTGCGTACTTCTTCCGCCACCATAACTTGGCATCTCCAACCAAGTACATGGCAGCCATCGACACCTTTGTCGCTTCCGAGTCAACTCTGATGGCTCGAAAGTATTGTTCTATATCGAAAAGGAAGTTTTCTAATTCCTTGGCGTCACGGGCTCCCCCGTAACTCTTGGGCTCTGGCACTCGTGGCCTCGATGAGTGCTCCACACCCCCTGCGGGTGTGTTAACCACTGCACAACTAAAAAGCTCCACTCGATCCTGGAGCTCTTGAAACTTGCCCTCCCAATCCATGTTCTCAGCATAACGGGCATTATCAGCGGCTTCAACATTCACTTCCAACGCGTCCAGGCGAAGGGAGATTTGCTTCAGGATGCCTGGAGCATCCTCGTCGCACTTGACAATGCGTTGTACCTGTGCTTCCAAAGCATCGATTCTTTCTTTCGTGTTGGCCATAGTTTTTCTCAACAAACTATCCCACACTATTCTCTTAGCTGAAGCCACGGTCTTTTGGGCAACCGCGGCTCTGATACCACCTGACACACGGTGGCCTTTGATGGCACAAAGGAAACCGTATGTGGCACTCGACTTGCCTCTTGCAAGAAGAGTCCGCCAACAAATCTCAACAATCTACAGCAATCAGTGCATCAACATTGCATAAAACATTGCACAAAGAAGTAATTTCAATACAAGGGCAAAACGGTCCCAAATATTCTCATTACTTCAAAATCGTCGTTACAACTTACAGAAGGCTTTGTTTGCATCCACAATGTACAATCTAGCTAAACATGCAAGCTAAAACAAAGCAAGGGACTCTCGGGTATAGGTGTACATGTACTCCCTATATAGTACCACTAAGAGGATTTTCCTAAGTGACAGTAGTAGACGTCACTATGTGCGAGGAGTCATAGTGCCCCTTTTTAGAGAAATACAACTCGGAATGACTTGAAAATTTACAGGAAAACTTAAATATATACAAGGGTGATCTCCACCAAAATTGAGCAAAAACGCACGCCCGGATCTTCAGATCTTCACGGTTGGCTTTTGACGTGCACGGGCACTACAGTTGGGCGCGCGGACGCTGTGCTTGACGGGCGCATGGGCGCGAGACTTGAAGAACTTGTGAGGGCGCATGTGTGCGTGTTGGATGGGCGCGGGGGCGCTGTGCAGGATGGGCGCGGGGCGCGGTGCTAGGCGGGTGCAAGGGGCAGCCCGTGACACTCCGCCGCTCCACTCGCGCTTACGTACAAAAAACTCGAGTGTATATATGTATGCACATACATATGAAACTGAATACTAGTTTGGGGGACCGATTATGAGTGCACAACCATGTACGACAAATAGGTCAAAAGCTTGTTACACTTGGCCATTACAAGGCCAAAAATATCCTATATGGTTGGGGTCGTTAGCAAGGTCATGTAAGGTCTAAAGAAGTCACATTTGGAAGCAGTTTGACAAATTATGCAGTTCGGCCATGGAACAGTTGATTATGCACATAAGATAGTTGGATCATAAATGTGGTGGTCATGTATCGACACGAAAGTCCATTGCTGTTTACGAGTTTAACGTAAATTCAGGAGTAGAATTTGGTGCAATAGCAAACAACATTCGATTTTTCCTTTGATTAGGTAAGCAGAGTTTGAGAAGCAAATATGAATGTACAAGAATGTGATTGGTTTACGCACGTTATGCACGGCACTAAGCACCATTACGTTATCCTTGTGGCATGTACTCTGACATCGAGAGTGCAATATATCTAGCAAAAAAATTAAGTATTTCAAGCTCGTACAAAGCATGTTGACGTGCACCGTCAGTTTATCTCGGAGAAAAATCATAAAGGCAATACCACTCTTTATCCAATTATTAACATGTAAAAAGGACGACGAACGTGTTTTTAAATATCGATAACAACTTGGTGTGATGAGCAAAGATCAAAGCTAAGAGGGAACGTTGCAAATTAGCACCCACTTACCACAAATTTAACATGGAAGTCAAGTGCAAAATTACAAAGATTCATCTCTAAACTTTCTGTTTAATATGCAATTAAATAGTTTATTAAAGCCACATAAGACCAAATGCTAGATAACCAAAAAAATGAGTAGTGGAAGTAGGATGACTTTATAGTCTGTTTGGAATTTGATATCCAGAAATATTGAACCGGCCTCCCAACTGTTCCTCATGTGATAGACAGAGACCAATTGACCCTCTGTTAGTCTAATACATTATTATATAGTAATTTACATTGAATAAAGATATTTGTACGGTTACTATTTTCCTAGGCATGTCACAAATAACGAAATATTCCTATGTCCTTGTACGAAGAGAGAAAACCATGTCCTAGAAGATTAATCTAACAACATTGTACTATGTTTATAATACTCAAATTGATGAAAGGAAAGCTACTTTTAAAACACGCCGCCTCGCTCTTTTTCTTTCTCATTTTTATTGCGCGGAGAGAATAAAACAGCTTATTGAAAAGAAAAGATAACAGAATGTGAAAATGTCTCGTTTGTCAAATCTTTTAGGTTATGCTGAAACGCAACTTCTCAAACCACCATATAACTTATGCAAACACTAGACTTTGAAAGCAAGAGATTCTGAATTGAAGAGATTTGAAAGTAAGCGGATTTGAAATTTTGGTTATTTTCTAACATGCTCGAAAGTTGTGTTGATGATACAAGGGGCAATGTGCAACGCGTCAAGTGCACAAGCGGCGAAGTGATCAATTGGTGGCCGGTGGTACAAGCGGCGGGAGGACAGTGGCGAGGCGTCTCACCGGATTTTGATCGGAGAGGTTGACATCAAGTTATGTCTCCAATCTTGGTCGATCTACGTAGATTTGCTCGATCGACGTATTTTTCACTATTCGTCGAAGGTGACCGGAATAACCGGTGGCGACCGGATCTTCGCCGGGCTTTTTTTACCGTCGTTTCTGAATGCTTCTTCAGATTTTTAAATCCGTTCTTATTTGTTTCCTATTCCTCAATGGTGGAGGTTCGGGTTGTGGTCGGTTGTTTGTGCCTAGTAGTAGCATGAGGGCTCGGGATAAATGGGCTTAGCCGTAGTTTTGGGGTTGGTTTTAGGAGTCCGTGGGGTCTTGGGATGGGGGGTCGGGGAGGATAGGGTCTCGAGGGTGGGGGTAGGGGTGGGGAAAGTTCTGTTGGGCTGAAGTAGGGGGGATTCGGGACCCGGGGAGGGGGATAGAGATTTGTCTTAGGGTTTTGGGCAATCAGTTCAGGGAGGGGTAGGGGTCGGGTTTTAAGGCTCTTTTCTAGGTTCGAGCATCCTGTGTGTCTACTTTGGTAAGTTTGGTAAGTTGTGGTTCCTCCGCCATGTATTGCGACAATTTGTTTCAGATTTGTTTTGGGTTAGTCGAAGGATGAACATTGCGGTGTTGTAGATCCTATGAGGTGTGATGCGACTCTTAAACATTGTGCACACCTTTGTGTCGTGCGGTTCCCGATTGTCTGCGTTATTATTACCACCTTATAGTTTGTTCTCATTTCTGTTCCGTTTTAACCTGCAAATTTCGCATGTTACTTTAAGTTGAGTTAAAGTGTAGGATATACTATACTCTAATTCAAATGTAAAGTGTATAAGTTTATTAGGTTTGTTGTTAGTGTCGACCTTCGTGGTCATGTATACTGAGTTACGGGAATGTCGCGACCGATAATTTTTGTAAGCTCTTCAACAGAGCGACTGTGTATCTTTAAATTATCAATGAAATTCTCTTATTTTACCCACAAAAAAAAAGTGCAAAGTTAAGTGTTAACTGATTTTTTATGTGATAAGAATTACCGGTCGAGTGACCGTAGAAGATTAAGATTTCACTGCTTTTTTTGTTCGCATCACGAATTTGTCGAACAAGAGTGATTGTAAAAGTGAAAGCGGTAAAATTAACACGCATCTGTTAGCAAAAAGTAGAGCAATCGGACGGCTAGAAATAGCTCTTGATGACAAGTCTTATAAAATTTAAAACCGCGCCTTGGATTAGAAATTTACAGAATTAGCGCGCTGCAAAAGACACACAAACACACAAACAGCAATGGCGTCGTCACCGTCTCCCTCCGACGGACAGCTTGTGCTGCGTACCGATGCCGAATCTCAGCTCTCGTCTCTCATCTTCGGTTCGCTCTCCCCCACTCCACACACAAACACACGCACATTTCAAATTCGTGTCCATGCTAGAAAACATGCCTAGTACGACGACCGTGTTTGTGTAGGTTTTGACCTAATTGTGCGTGTAATCAAATGTTGTCGAACAGAATTTGGAAAGATTCATAGAGCTTATACGCAATATCAGTTCCGTCTTATCTTCTGATTCCTCTATGTAATTGTGTGCTTTTTTTTCCTTCGATTGTGATTGTCAATCATGATTTGTTCATGTGATTCAGCATCGAGATTACTGCGCCTAATATTGTGCATTTAGGAGTATCGATTGGAACAGTTTGGAGCTTGACTGTTTTTTTTCACTTGATTGTTAATATCAAACATGTTTTCTTTCTCGTGGTTCAGCATCCAAGTCTCATTTGCTGTGCGTTGAATAATTTTCTAATTTTTTGCATTCAGGAGTATCGATTAGAATGATTCCTGTATGTAGTTGTGTCATTTTCAATTTTATTCTCTGTAATTGTAACTGCTATTTCTTCCTTCGGTTGTTATTCATGAGCATGATTTTTTCTTGTGATTCAGCATCAAAGTCTGATTTAATGTGTATATGGCGAACCAGGAGCGGTTAATCATGCAAATACTTTTTCTAATTTTTGCATATATCTTGTTGACTAAGCTTGATTATTATTGTCAAGACCTTAAAAATTTAACTTCTCATTTCATGCTTCATGTACGATACTAGTTCTTGTTTTTGCTCTTGAGGCGATTGCTGTTGAGCACTGTCTTTGAGTCACTTACCAATTAAGCCAGCCAACTGCCAGTTGATTAGCTAACATTAGTTGGTTGCTTTTAGTCGACTCTTAAGTTTGCAACTGGTCCATTTGAGAGTTTTAGAAATTATTCTGAGTAATTTCTTTTCGGATATTATCTAGTTAGTTTAACTCTGTAAACATGCAATATGCTGGCTTTAAGGGGCCATGTCATTACAAAGAAGAATAAATAATAAAAATATGACCAGTGTACACTACAAAGGTTCTCAACTGCTTGTCATATGCTGTTACCTAATTTCTACAAGATACTTGTGGAAAAAAAAAAAAAGAGAGACAGAAGATTTCGAATTGGAGATTTTCGCAATTTATGTTGCAGCAGTGTGTTTGCAGATTTTCTATCAAGTACTAACTCTTCATGTAAAACTTGGTAACCCTTGTCATTTTGCTTGAGTGGCTTGTTCTCCGACAAACAAAAGTATGCTATTCAGAAATTTGGATGTGAAGTGATTCAATCACATTCCCTTATCTTAACTAATTTATATTCGATTTCCCAATATGGAATTATTGATAAATATATCTGAAGTTTTAGAAGTTTCGGTCGATCATAAACACTGAAGATTCTCTTTTTGAAGTGCGTATCATTATCATAACCTATAGTCTGTACTATTTCAGCGCTTTATTACTTCGATTACTTGAATTGCTAAAAGGTTATATTTGTTATTGTTGAGTACATTTAACTTGAGTAAATCAGAGTACTATATGTTTCACCACTGACACTAAAAGACATTTTTTCGTTACTCTTCTTTGACACAATCACCTGTCCTTTGACGCAGATGAAGTAGTTTGCACCCACATGCTGTAAATTTATTCTGAGCCAATCCCAGAATAAAAGTTTTTTGTTTCTTTTAGCTGAAGACAAACTGTTTCTCTGGTATTGGACTTTGTCGCCATGTAAATGCAACATATCCGTTACCTTTAGCAATGAGGTTGTTGTGGTGGCTTCTATCTTAGCTACCAGAAAAAGGAATAAAAACAAATACTCAATAGTTTTCAACTGTAGATATTTGTTTAGTCACCTTTCTTAGACAATGGTAAGAACTGACATTATAAAGGATACCAGCAAATGTTGTAAGTTTGAATTGTAATTTCAGTATATAGCTTTTGCAAGCATTAAAAATATACTTATGCCCTTCTACGCACTACAGAGAGTTTTTGTTCACTGCGTCCTCTTCCTCTAGCCGACTTTCTAATGTTATTGATTGCTTGTGTAAACTTTTGCAGTAGAGTGTCTGGCGACATGCTTACTGCACTTATCGTTACAGTGTGTGATGTTGTAGGTTGGAGGTGTGCTTGCTATTTAGATGTTCATATTCTTCTTATGGGGACTATTTGTTTCATATATTTTCGCATGGCAAAAGTGACATCTTTGTTCTTGTATGTGCGCAGATCTCTCGCAGCAGGTGCAAGCCGCAATGGAGAATATGCTTAAGATGACAAAGTAAGGTTACAAGCAATTTAGCTTCCGAAAAATTGTTTATGACCTCTGACAGATGATTTATCAATGGAGATAATAGACATGCTCTTTGCTAAAAATGCTGTATGTAGATTAGTACACCTATTTTATGTTGAAGAACACTGCTGTTGTCCAAAAAGTAAATCCTTTCATTTCATTATAAGCACTCAAGTATTGCTTTTGTACACAATTTTAAGTCCTTATATCACCCTTAATGATTATTCTTTTCCTGGTTTTGCTTGTATACTTGTTTTCAACTCACTGATCTCTCTCTCTCTCTCTCTCTCTGCCCCCGCTGGCTTGCAACATTGCTCGCGCGTGCAGAGGCACCCACACACTGAGTTCTGTTCATCACTTCGTAAACTTCAGAAAGAGTTATAACATTTTTAGATGTATTGCTCCACAGTGGAACCCTTTGTGTTACTCCAAAAGACTGTTAATATTTCCTTTTACTGCATTCAATCATCTCTTCTTCTGAAACCTCTGTAGTGAGATTGATCAAAACTCTGCTGGCATAACGGAAGAGATAGAAAAGTGCAAAGAGTTTTCTCTTGAGAGGAAAAGAACTATAGAGGAAGAGAAGGAGCGGTTTCAGAAAGCTGCTTTCACAGTTTTGGACATGCTTAATAACAGGGAGATCAACTAAATCCTGTAAGCTCTACTACTTTTCTTCACAATCAGTTTAATCTGGCATAAAGTGAAATGTCAGTGAGTTTGTTACAAGGTTCTTACAGCCGGGGCATATTTCAGAGGCCATGACAGTTTCTTTTATCTCGTAGAATTTTCCACTTCTTTTCTTCATCATCAAATCAACTGAGTTTGCTGGATGACTTTTGGCGAATATCTGAACAGTTCTCAAAAGATGAACAAGTGATCGTTCTCTCTTAAAGCACTGAGATCTTCCACTTGTGAGCCATCAGCCAAGAGAATCGTGTGTCCTCTTTTCCCAAATTTTTTCTCTGCATCAAAAATGTAAACCTCGGTTGGATACTTAGATATCATGTAGACCAGCGTTTTCTCCAACCTTTTGACTATCAATGTAGATATAACATAGATGATACTATGTCTCGAAGTATGTGTGAAAGTTTACGCCGTATTAGTTGTCTGAAATGCAACCTAATTCTACTAGGAATATGACTTGACAAATATAGTACCAAAATTATTCGATAAGCAAATATGACTTAAAAAACTCTAGACACGCTAACCCCTAATAACTGTAAATGACTACAGCTCTAAAAACTAATTATTTCAGATGTACAATTGCATAAAACCTCAGAGTTAATGAAAACTGAAAAGGAATTTCTATGGCCTTGCTAGTGTGTTTTGCAGCAAAAGCAGTGGTGATTGATATTTGTGTATATAGAGTGTATTTCTGTAATTTGGTTCTCTTAGATATAAAGAGTCTTCCTTGTCAGTGTTGAAATATCATGAATTTATTAGTCAGAATAGTCTCTGTACAGTGGGAGCTGGATATAATCTGCTCTAGGTAGCTCACCTGCTAAACTCAGGAGGTCTTCTATTGACTGAGGAAGGTGGATAAGTTTTCCCGGCCTGTCACCTTCCGTTGTTTTATCATCTGGATGATGCCCATGGATAACCAACCTCAGGAGAATTGTGTTTTGTGATGTAGTAGTTGTGGATGCTCCTGCAAAAATATCATGTAGATCTCCAAAATAAGTTGGGCATAATTCATATACTGTAATAGTGAGAAATCTTGTGGCTTTGATACCAAACTGTGCCCGTGTTTGGAAAAAAATCGCCTCCCAACTTAAAAACAGGCGGGCTTTTAGAGATGAGGCCTTTTGGTAACCTTTATTTTATCATTGACATTAGCGTGACGGTGACCATAGGCTAAATTAGGTCAGTCAGGATGATTCACCACACTACTATATTGGGGTAAGTAGTAGTCTACTACCTCCCACTCCAACCAAAAGAATTAAAGTGAAAGAGCAAAGAGCAAAGACAATTCGTGGAAACTCGTGATTATCAAAATAGTGAGATTTTGTGGTAAATTTTCAACTAATAATCCAGTGATCATTTAGTCGTCTATCGTCACAACCTCTTCCATCATGTAAAGCCATTGGCATGGTTGCCTGACAAATTGCCTATTTTAGACCACACAAATCGTGTGAGATTTTCTAAAACCTTTTGGCAAGAATCTCTCATTTATCATTATCTGCACATATTACTGCATAAAGATGATGTCTATGCACGTTAGTATAAGAATTAAACAAGTCAGGCCTGAGCTTGCTAACCTTCTAAGTTTGTCTGTTCACCATTATTTGATGTTTCATGTATTTGTTGTTCCTCAAATGCTGCTGTATGCTGCAAAATTACACTCTAACCATTATCAACTTTGGATTATTGTCACTGGCACTTTTCAGGGTTCTAGGGACCATTCTACTGGAGTAACTTAAAGACATTATAGCAAAGAATTTTGACCAGTTCATAGAAGGCATTATTGCGTTTAGAATGCAACTTTTAACCGAATATTTTTTTGATAACCTCTTGACCTGGTTTCACCACTTTTATGTGGTGGGATGCTCTCCAATATTGAGCAACTGAAAATTTCCTTTTGATTTCCATTTAAATGCATGAGTTTTTTGTCATCATGCAAATCATCTTTGTCCACATGGCCAAAAGTCTACAGTAACTTGGCTTGAGGAACACTAAATTTTACACTTGCATTTTTTTTTAATTTTCTTGATGATTGTACATTGAAGTTGTCAATTGCATTTATAATCCCTTTGGTCTTTTGTTCGGGCTATGATTGTCTCAGTCGTTTAAGCATGATTAGCATTATTTATAATCTCGGGGAAGTCTAAAAACTTTCATCACAACTTTCTGATATGTTGCTCAAGGCATATGAGTTCTTCCCCAGGTGTCCCTTTGATCAAATCTTTAGCAGACATCTTGTAGGTTGAGAGGCTAGCAAGCAAAACATGAGCTTTTTCAATGAAACTTTGTACTTGGGAGTGGAAATGTTATGTACTCATTAACTACGACATATTCCACATCTATCAACACGTTTCTCTCCAAAATGTCATACTATACTATGTTTGAACCACCATTTCCTGAACATACAGATAAGTTTGAGCACTGCCACATGAATTTGTCTTTCGGCACTAGTTAACTTGTTGTAGTTAGGTGCTACTTTTCAGTTACTGTAATCAACTTAAAAAATATATCAAACACTGCACCGTTGTATCTCATTATTCAGATCAGGATACATGCTTTTTTATGTGATTTATCTTTACTTTCTTTCTTTCTTTCTTTTTTCAATCCTTCATATTTCTGTAATGCTTTATTCACCTCTAGGAACTGGCTAAGAGCTAATATAAGGACAACTTTACTCATATATGTTTTTATGTGTTCATTCAAATCACAAGAAAATATTAATAAGCTAAATAGAACTTTCTTGTATTCTGCAGAAACATCAACTGCATGAATTTATTGCTTATGCTCTTAAGAGCTTTCCTGTACTCTACACGATCGGCAATTGTATGAACTTATTGAGATAGATTTTTTATTGCCTTCCAAAAGAAGACAATTAAATCTGCTTCATAGTTCTGCATGCACGTCTGTTTGCCTAAGATGAAAATTTACCTCCACATTTAAGTCACCCAGCAATTCTGCTAAAAATGGTATCTCTTCTTGCACCTCCTCTTTCAATCCCTTCAAATACTGAAGATGGAAGTGTCAGTATAAAAGATACTTCTGCAAGGGTGAGTTCTGAATATTCTGGTGGTAGAAACAAATTGGATTGGCAGAAAAAGTTTGCTTTGATTTATTTAGCATGGTTTGATTAAATGTGTTTTTCCTTGATAAAAAATTTGTACCAAATACTAACCGTTAGATTGCATTGGAAGTGTCGATCAATAGCAAGTGGGAGAATTAGATATAAAACATTAAATGACCAAAGCTATATAGAATTCCATACCTGAACAAAGTTGGAGATCATTTTTCTTCCATCTTCAGTAAGCGGTTGCACCATTTGCTTGAAATGGTGATGACTAATGCGGATTACCTGAGAAAGCCTTTTAGTCCTCACCGTAAAAGGTT
The DNA here is from genome assembly GCA_033065855.1 of Escallonia rubra. Taxonomy (NCBI): domain Eukaryota; kingdom Viridiplantae; phylum Streptophyta; class Magnoliopsida; order Escalloniales; family Escalloniaceae; genus Escallonia; species Escallonia rubra. Next base: position 109,621 of record JAVXUO010001229.1, on the reverse strand, counting down.
GGGGCACATTGAAAATCACCCCTATTTCCCCGAACATATCCTTCGCTCCTAATTTGCACAAGAACTGAAAATCCCAAGTGAAATTACTAGAGAATTCGACCAAATGAATAAGATGTTATTTCTACCGTTCAATTACTTGCCGTTGTTATTGAAACTACCTAATTGTCAGTGTTATTTAAATGCATTAAAAGCTGTTATTGATGTCACTAGAAAGCATACACAACAGAACGCGAGTAAAAAAAAGTAAATTCAAGTCAAGTTTCAATATGAAAGACTAGCAGCTCGTATATTTCAATGTTTTACTTACTTCGTATATTTCAGTGTTTTACTTCGGTTTCTCTGTGATAATTCTAGGCTTCTCATCTCTCTAGATTGTGTATTTAATTCCATCCTCTATTTCTGTTTAGTTCTTGACTTCTTGTCATACAAATTCATTTTAGTTTAATGTGATCTGTTTGACACATTTCTTAGAGCAGTTGGTGAACATAAACCTATAAGGAAAACGAAATTGTTTGTAACTTTTTTTACTGATATTGATATTTAGGTTGTTTGGAGCTTTTCATGGATCAGCGGCCAGTTCATTAGCCAGAAAGGCAGGGCGTTGCAGAACAGCTTCCACCTAGTAGGAGCTGTAACAAGAGGGACGGACAAAACTTTGTAGGATGCATTTTACTTGACATTGTATTCTCTACCAGTTTGGTGATATGCTTTAAAGTAGATGCCGTATATTTCCTGATGATTTCCTTTGATAAAGGCGTTCTTTACTATTGACTATTAGCACTCTGATGAATGCATATCTTTATAATTGACAGCCTGATTCTGTTAGTATGTTTTTTCGTTGTTTGAATTAGTACGCATCAAAGTCTGCTATATGAAATGGCAACTACTGCTTAACTTTGGCTTTTCGCGTTCCGTTTTTCTAGAATACTAGAACTGAGAATTATTGCTTGCACATGAATCAACTGTATGTGACAACTAAATTCTATATGAGAAGTATTGATCGTCGGATATCGTTACTTACTATTTCTAGCTTTATTCTCGTATAGGTGTTGTATGACATCTGGTGTTTTTTGTTCAAAAGTTTTGGTAACAATCTAGAGGCTAGAGTCCTTCGTTGTCGCTTGAAAAATATATCTATATATACACGTACTTATGTGTGTTTGCCATATCTTTCCGAATTGGTCATCTGAAAAGATGAGAAAATGCTGAAACACATATTCCCATTAAGACAAAAGTAAACACCATACCTGCTCCATACCATTTTTGTATGTCAGCACGTCCTGCAGTTTAAACAGTCAAATTCTGCATGTGGAGATTACAATGGTTGTAAATGCAAAGGTGTGATGCTATACCACGGCTCCGGATACTACTATGTAGAAATCTGTTGGTATCTCGTTTTGTAAGATAATTTCAACTTTGGGTGGGAAATACTCCGCTTTCATGTCTGAAACCTGTGAGGAAAAGTTCAGAAGATTAGGTAGACAGAATTTTAGGAATCACCGGATTCTACAGGGAGTGTACATATCCCTGTTTAAACTTAGAATTATTCCGTCTCTGTGTTGAATTTGGCTCTCAAAATCATAGGAAGTGGTGCTGCGAGTTGGCAAGCTTTGAATATATGTCAAGTTTCTACCCCAAGCTGCAACATGCATTGAAATGCCTATAAAGTCTCACGTGTCCTTGGCATTTGTTTGCATTAATATCCTAAAATGTCTTTCTACTGTACGAGTTGCGTAAGCATCGTAAGTTCCTATAAGCTTCCCAGGAACTAGGAAAAGAATCCTTGTCTTCTCTTTGACATTGGGGAGTTCACATGTCACTTCTCCAATGTTTCTGGTATCCTCGAAATATTGGAGCTACTAAGGCATGGAGACCTAGAGCTAAAGGTGACCATGTCTCAAGTCTGCAATGCAGAGAAGATAGTTTTCAGGAAGTAGGGTACAAAGACATTTTTAGAAAATGGCATACTTGAATTGAAGTAGGACCAGAGAATATAATTGAAAGAACAAAGTCATAAGATAGCTGAACAAAGTCATCTGTAAACATCTAAATTTGTTTCTCATATTTTGTCAAGTGTTTAAAAAGTGCGTTTAAGTACTGGAATTAGATGTTTTACCATCTGCCCAATAAGGTCGTCGGAGACTCCTTTGAAAAAGTAGGTGTTTTCTACTGTTCTACGGAAAAGATGCTGAGCAATGCTGGATCTAATTGCCTTGGGAAGATCTTGAAGCACTTCTTCTTGCTGTAGTTCTGCCGTCTTAAACTTAAGTTGCATGTGTGCCAGCATTTGCTCTTTCAAGCCTTCTGGAAGTCGATTCTTGCTTCCATATCGTAAAATCTCATTGATGGCATCCCTCTACAAAGTCATCACTAGAGGATAGTAGAGTATTGTAGCGTTGGTGAGGCATAATAAATACTTCGTACAAGAGTATGGGTCCTAGGTAATAGAAAAAATCAAGGTACATGCCCTAGGCAAGCAATCAAACTTGAGGTTCAACAAAAAAACAAAAAACAAAATAGAAATCACTGTTGGTGGATCTTCATTTAGGGTTTAGTTCTTCTGTTTTGATTACCTCTCCTGCCATTGACCTTGTTTAGAGAGTTCTTAGGAACTAGTGTTTTAAGAAGTTTGAACAAGAGTGAATTATTATGACTAGCAAAATTGGATACCACAATATATGTTTTTAGAAGATCAGAAAAGTTCAATAAACTATCCATTTTTTGGAACCAATAAGAGTTAGGTATGATGATTATCCAACTTGGCTTTGAAATTACGTGCACTAGCAGTTAAGACCTAGAGCCATACATGTAGTTGCTTCCACTGTGACAGGAAGTAGCAAACTCACCATTGCAAAGGTTCGAACAGCGCTATGGACAACAAGATTGGTCATGTTCCCAATTAGATATGCAGTGAGGCCAATGTTGAATAGCATATAGAAGATATTGAAAACCTTTTCTCCTGTATTCTCTGCATGCAAGTCTCCATAGCCAACCGTTGTGAGGGTCACAATTGACCAATACATGGAATAGGTGTATCCCAGCCAGATGCTTCTATGTTGAAAATCATCAACAAGAGCTCCAATCCATGTATCCGTTGCTACTTTGTGCTGGGTTGCTAGCCAGTAGTAGAAGCAACCTGCTGAGTGTACTGCAAATAGTGTTACCTGTGGTAATCCACAGCAAAAATTTAGAAAAGGATTGTTTAGCGCAAAGTAAATTTAGTAGATCATGAATGATGGTTCAGCTGATAGTAATACATACGCTTATTAGTTTGCAGTATCTTGTCCAAAAGTAGCTGAAGCGTGTGTCCTTCTCTAGCCTAGAGAAAACAAGTGCTACTTAGATAAGAAAATCTATAAACGTCACTACACACAACTACTCTAAGAGCATGTTTATGTGTATGTACACGTTTCTTGAGTCTCTGAAAATGTTGAGAAGCTGTGGTGTTGGCGGCATATTAGGTCATACATTTAAATCTTGGCTGTTAGAATCGACTAATATGCACATTAGTTTGCTGATAAGTGATACGAATGTTCTGCTTATAATTTTTTATCAATTCAAAGTGCAATTCCATCTGCGTCTAAAAGATTCTGGAAAAAGATATTCTGCACCGCATGAGGAAAAGCATGTGGGCTTGGTCAAGAAGGAGTTCCTTCCGATAAATTTTTGTGGTCCATGCCAACCCCCCCCCCCCCCCCACCACACACACACACAACAAAACTCTAAGTTGGCTTTGCTTACAAATAACTTCGGGCAAGCGTTTTTTCCTGTTTTTAGAAAACAGTCTTATGTACTTGATCATTGTTAGGTATGCAGGTAAATAGTGGATTGAAACATAAGAACACAGCTTCCAGAGGTTACTTTTCACTAGCCATCTCGTTGTTGGTTTGAAACAGTCATGTTGCTTTAGATTTAGCTTCGGAAAACAGCCTTAACTTGTTCGGATCATTCTTGTGCTCTGTGCCTGTTCATGTGTGAAGAGATGAAACTGAAGGAGATGTTTTTAAGTTTGATCCTTGCATTGAGCTAAGGTTTATATTCGAAATGGCCCCTGTATAGGTCATTTTTTTTTTTGCCTGGACATATCTTGCTTGGAGTTCATAGGCATCAAATTCCTGCCATCGTCTTTTATGGTGCAAACTTTAGCAGCATCCTTCTGCACCATGTGGTATTTAGTTGGCACTTTCTCAGATGATGCCTCAGACTCTACTTGTTCATGTTGATTCTTCATTGGAGTTTATAGGGGACGTTTCACCCAATGCATCGATTTTATTTGCACTTTATATTCAGGGTAGGCCTTGACCTTCTGTTATTTTATCTTGTATGCTTCGTGTGGCTGCCAGGCATCTCTGTGCTACTTAAAAAAGAGGGAGCTAACCTTGATGTACCTTGATGTTTTGTAAACTAATAGATTGAAATTCCGGAGAATTGTGCGGTACAAGTTGATTAATTAACTCGATACGAGGACTTTAATTTAGAGACTTTTGGAGCTCACAGCTGCTTTCTCAAATGCTAATTCAGCGTGGAAGTGAATGCTCTACCAGTTACGGGTATCGCATTACTAGGCGTTCAGAGTGATTGACCTGCCTGTTGGTGAAAACTTTAGGTGTGTTAGAAGTGTGGAAACTATCATACCTTGAGAAGAATTCGCTAACACGCCTTAGTCGCCAGAGCCTGAGTAGATTAAGGAAGCCAAAGACCTCGCCACGGTGCAATTCTCCAGTGAAGATCCGGTATATGAACTGAAATGGCATAGTGGAGGCTACATCCATTGGGAACCATAGATGTGTAACATAGCTGACAGAAACAAGGTAATATTAGTATGACTATATTAGCTATACAAAGTTCAGAAGGTACTTATTATGACACTTTGCACAATGAAAATGGTTTGTTGAAGAAACCCTTTCAAGCTTTTTGTGCAAGGGACTCGGTTGAGTGGTACTAAGAAGATTGTTGGAGAGCTTACGTACCGGGTTGCTATCTTCTTGTGATCGTCAACGAGCAAATAGGTCGATTTATCCAAGTAAGCGACGAAGAAAGTGAGGATGATATCAGCGAGGAAGAAGGCATCAACTGTCAAATCGACGTGCATTAGTGACCCTGCTGCTGCCTTTCTAAATGCTAGCTCAAAAGGAGACGACCATGCAGAGTATACAACAAGTACCACCAGAAATGTTTGCCACCACCTGCATATTTATACGTGAAAACTTTTAATTGCATGGACTTAGACGTGTCTGCTAATTCCCCTCCACACCGAAGGCAAAAGCATCATCTGAAAATTTTGCCTCGCCGATAATTTGGCGCGAGATAAGCAATTGTATTTGGTGGTCTCTTATGGGTACTAGAGATATTTCCTTAGGCTTGGTTTTATCTGCTGAATCCCTCGATTCACGTCCAGTGGGATATAACTTTGATTGATGACAAAAGTTGTTGGTCGTAACGGTGATGAGTTCACCAAACATGAAAACGATACTTGACTTCGTTGCTAAATGTTATTCTAGGTGGATTTAGAACAGCGATATAGGACAATCCGCTTATTAGTGATAGCGTCAATACTTGTGTTTTGTGTTTTCTCTATCCCACCATCTCTCACACATTTGCTTTCGTTTCCACCCCAAACTAACCCCTGTGACCTTGTAGCGAACCGCTTCGGAGAAAATCCACCTCAAGAAGGAAGATTTTAAAGAGTAGCCATCTTATTTAATCAAAAACACGGGAATAAGAAAAACCTAAAAACGATTACAAAAATGTCCAAAGGATAACTAGTCTATCGAAAACAGGGAAATGAGTTCGGGACTAAGTTACACGGCGGGAAAGTCTAAGGCACCCGTTATACCTTTTCAATATCTACTTCATTTCTATTGGTTTTTTGGCCTTTAAAACACATAAACAAGCAATAAAACTAATCTTAAGTTTATTGGTTTGAACTCGACATCGGGAGTCGAATGACCTACGTATCCAGTAGGACAAATCGGAACCAAACTCCATCGTAATTCAACTTTGGTCCTCTGGGAAGCGACCTACACTTTGGTCTTAGACCTAGACTAAGAAATGACTTTTTTTTTTTTAATGATTTTTGGACTAAAATGTGATCACGTGAAATGAGAGACAATTCTTGACTATGAACTAGACTAGAAAGCTATTAAAATTTACCCCGTGAATTTGCTTGGTTTGACGAATGGGTAAATACTCTCCGAAGGATCCCCGAAGCAAGAGATTAAGAAGCTTTTTGAGTAAATATGAGGGGCTAATTTCTTGGGAGAGATGATATACCAGTTCACAAAGAAATGGTATAAAAGCTTTAGAGAGAAAAAACTGAATTCAAACTGAGATCCCTGAAAATGAATGCCAAGAGGCCAGCTCTAGGGCGCCAGAACTGATAAGAATGGTCGTGCCAAGCTGCGATCTGAAGATAAGTTAGAATATTTGATAAAAATCACAATTTGACAAAAGTCAACTAACCGGCCGGTTCATCTAATAATTTAATAATATTTTTTTTTCAAATTTCAAGGCATTTCCCAATTCTAATTCAGTAGTTATCTCTGATTTTGCAAATGCGATGTACAAGATTCGGCATTTATCTTTCTAAATCATATAAATCATTAATTTAATTTCTTGCATTAAGGATAATTCACAGAATAATTTTTAAAATTATCTATCGACAAAATCACGTTCTAGAAATGGACTGGACTGACATAATTGGGCTGGACTAAGCCTGATAGCTGGACTGGACTTATGACCTTGACAACTGGACTGGATAAGACAATTGGACTAGACAACTGGACTTATGACCTTGACAACTGGACTAGAGTGAACCAAATTAGGCCTAAGCTTAATAATAAACTCTAATAAATAGTAAAATTTAATATTTATTTAATTAATAATAACTACAAAAATAAGGTGTCTAAACCCGCTCCCAAGAGCGGTTTAAAATTACTCGGAGCCAAACGGATGATGGTAAGTTGGAAACATCTATTCAAAAGACAGTTTATGCTATGGCCGGTGGTGCAAGATGAGACGTGAAAATGTGGGTGGGGCTTGAACCCTCGGTTACAATTGAACCCAACTTTCTAGGAATATCCTTGATTGAAATTTGTGGGCCACCTATGATTCAATAATCAATATGATATTCGCTGAAAAGACTAGCCGGCCCAAAGGGATTTAAAAACCTCATTCACATTACCAAAACAATTAGTACGAACTTTACCTGCCTGGATCACCAAGCTGCTTCCCAAAGCTAAACACAAGAAATTACAAAGGGACTTGGATATATTTTTAGCGCTAATCTTTCGTAACTAAATCTGTTACATTAGAGATGTTGTATAGCGATAGATCCAAGTAGGTAAAAGTAACGATCCCTTCTGTGAGCGGATTTCTATAGACCTCTCACATTAAGACAAGACAAGACGTAGGTAATTTAATTGTAAAATCAATTGAAGTTGCCTCCTCACCTAAACTTGTTGACTTCTTTCTCATTCTTTTTGTTCCCATCTTACAAAGTTTCTGAATTCTTGCATTATCTCAGGGCTCAAGTGCATCGCATCTAGTTGACAAATGAAGTCGGGAACTTGCAAGATAATTCTCATGACTTGGCAAATTGTGATCTTACAATTATTCTAGACTATGAAATGAAGGAAAAAAAGAGTAGACGGATGGAAAAGTATAAAGAAAAAATTGCTTATATGAAAGCGGTTTATCAGCTGTTAGCATCAGTGCACAAAGTACAATTATGTATTGCCTATGATACCAAAAATATTGCTTGGCCATATCAAATGATGAAGTGTTATATAAGGAAGATGCAAGAAAGATAGTTAGGAGAAAGAAATAGAGACTCAAATTGCACCTTCAACATCTGAGCAAGGACATTAGAAACATGCCAAGAACATTAGGTTACCATGCAAAGCCCCATCTTTATAAACAAACAAACAAAAAGGAACCAGAAGAATATGGCCAGAAAGTCTAAATCCAGAGGTGTGGATGAGTTCTCAAGAACATATTCAAACTAAACTAACCAGAGTTGAGAGGAAGAGTTCATATGCAATGGGTAAACAGTGAGGAAGAGTAACAAGCTACCTGTATCTGCGATCGTAAGGAGCAATGACATAGTTCCCGAGAGGCAGAGATCCTTCACCAACAACTGTCCCGAAAGCCGGCAAGAGGCTGCTTGAGACTGCGGCTATGTTCCTTATCTCCCCGCTTGACGACCGCCGGGACAGCAACGGCATCGGCGGCCTCGTCTCCGGCGTAGGCATCCTCTTCAATGCTTCAAAATGGTACTCAGAGAGAGAGAGAGAGAGAAGGGGGGGTTCTAGCTTGTTCAAGTATAAATATTGTTTAAGGTCTCATTAGAGTTATAAGGAGTGCATATTTTATGATGACAATGTAGGAAGGTTTATATGGTGAGGGGTTTGACTTATCCTTGATCGATGAAATCATACCCACCGTTGGAATATAATAATCCTGGCCGGGGTTAACAAACCTGGGTGCAGATTGCAGATGTTCAACATATAATTGGTAAACGATGCCTTAATTAGAAGCTTTCATTCTTGTACAGTTGATTTAATTAGGGTTTTCGGCAATAAGGTAATTAACTTATATGAGTTGGCCAAAATTGTTGCATGTGTGTGAATGATAGTTTGGTTATATAACAAGCTTTGGTGCTCTCCATAACCCAGTTGAGACGGTGCAAATGAAATAAATCTTGTATCGTTTCGACCATCTAGAATCGTTGGATCATGAAGTATTTGAACATGCAGAATAATGCTGGAGATACGCATACGCTATATTAGTATTATATATCATCTTCTATTACTCATCTGTTATATTTTTTCATGTATGTCCTTAGTGGTAAATTATATTTGAGAAATGAATAATACTACCTTTTATTTATTTAAGTGGGAGACGGAGAATTCTACCTTGGGATGAATTTTTTTTTTTCGTTGGTGTAGAGCAGACCCTCCTCTTTTTTTTTTATAAAACCGACGAGAGTATTTTGTCACACTGTAAACGGTTTTAGATGGTCGAAACCAACTATTAGTCCTGAAACGCCCGTTACACCATATTTTAGATGGTCAGAATTAACTATCGATCCCGAAACATCCATCACCCAATATTTCCATTGGAAACCACTTCTTCTGATGGACATTAGATAGGATAAGAAGTAGAGATGCAGGTGCGTAAGATGGTGGATTCTGAATAAATCTAACAAGTTTTCGTTCATTGGCCACTTGTTTGCTGTACAATTCTACCACTAAAATCCTCACTTCTTAATGATTTCATTAGAAAGCCTTTCCGTTGTTTTTTTTTTTCAAGGTACTAAAGATGAGTTTTCAGACAAAGCAAAAGCGTTCTTCAAACTTTTTAATAATCGGATACAATTTCTAAATTTCAAAAATAGTCAACTTATTATGTATTGCAATATCAAATACAAATTTAACGTTTTCAAGAAAAGATTTTAAGTGCATTTGAAACTTTGTCGGATATAAAGCACAGAGATCGATGCTAACAATATATAAGCTATAAAAGTCAAATGCAAAGATAAAGAATTTGTAATAAGTACATATATCATCCTAAAAAGTTAGTCAGTGTTTTTATAGGTTATATCATCTATATGTTCATTATTGTGTGAACAATATTTTACAAAAAAAAAAAAAAAAATTCTTTTTTTCTTTCTTTCTTTCTTTCTTAACTGGATAATTAGCCGTAATTGCAGGTCTACTAGCCATTACAAGAATTGACATATGGTCCAGGATGAACATTGACCAATAATAATTCAACAGTGTATGAATAATTAATTAGGTCGGGTGGTTGCTGTTAGTGGACCAAAGATTTATTTTAACTTCTTGAGGTTGAAGACAAGTTGTGGAAGAAGTCCCTCTTTCTTATCTGCAAATTCGTTGTGCGCCAAACTTCCCATTGATGATGATCGTTGACAATTATACACACCAAATCCAAACATGCAAACATGCTCTCTCTCATACTACCACCCCCTTCACTTTTGGTCCATGTCTTCACCACACCATGCGTGCCTCACCTTGGATGTGGAACATGCGTAGACCCACTCTTCAGAGTGCAAAGCATTACGAGTACTCTGTCCATAGTGCCATGCGACATAAGAACGCTTCGCAACAAGGTAGATTCGTTAGAGAATTCCATTCTCTTAAAATCCAATCCAAAACAAACTAATAAACGCAACGGCTAAATCTAATTAGAGAATTCTAACCCCAAATTAAATTATCCACCATACAGGTAAAGTTTTCAAAAATAAAACTAAATTGTTCAATTTTCTTAAACTAAATGAGGATTGAGCTCGAATAGGTTGAGCTCGAATAGCGTGTAAGGGAGAACCAAACGAGGATTGAAAATAAAGGATTAGATAAGTCAAAGTCAAAAACTAAGCTAAAGCATTGACGGACAAGTGCCAAGTAATCAACAATGCCATAAATGAGATTAAGCAAATGCACAAAATGATCATTAAGCAATTCAAAGGACCCCAAGTGAACACATAACGCGAAGGTACAGATCCGCATACCGATAGTGCAATAGTTGGGGCATCTAAAACTACTAAGTATCTGAAAATGTTACCAAGTAAATACAAAAGTTACTGAAATGACTACAGAGTCTTAAAGACTTTTCTTAAAAAAAAAGGAAATGTTCTTCTTAATGATTATAAACAAATGAATTAAGCGAGTAGTTCACAAAAAATTAGTGACACAATCATTCAAAACCAGCAATAGCAATGGAGTTTTCACTTACCATATAGCAAGAAAGCAAGAATCCCTTACCTCAGCTAACAAGTTTAGCGTCAAAAGTGTCCTCTTTATCTTAAATTGATCACAACGTAGGATTGAACATAAATGTGAACCCCTAAGTGCTCAGATGAACCCCTAAGTGCTCATATGATTGAAAAAAGAGCCTCACTTTATCTCTTTAACCATTCACAACAAGTAATTTTACAAAGAGAAAGAACCTCTCAGGATTGGACCCTCCCTAAGCTCTAGACCTTGACATTTGAACCTTGGCATTGGACTTTTGACGGCCATTCATTCCTCGGGACTATCGAGGCTCCTTGGTCTCTGCCCCAATTCTCTCATTCTTGCTCTGCCTCCTCATATAATTGAGATTGCGGCAACTTCACGTGTCCTACAAAAACCCACTTCAATTACCATCAATTACGATAAACACTTAATCTATAACGACATCTAACTTGATCAACTAGAAACCCTAATATGCTAAAATACGAAAAACAACCAAATACAAGGACTTACTACCCTTATATAACCCTATAATTGTCTCTTTATTTTCTCTTATATTTTTGCATACCTTTTTATAGTTTTCTTGGTGAGTTTTATTAATAAAAACCTCAAGACAAGGGTTATTACACTATTGTTAGTAAAAGTGATAGAAATTCATAAAAAGATGGAATTAACATTTTTTTGTTATAACTATTCGGCGTATAAGTATGAGTTTAGCGATTGTTGTTTCCCCCCTGTGCAACACACGATGTAAGAAATTTAAAAGGCACCCTTTTGTCATGATTTTGAGCAATATTTATTTATAATAGTACAATATTTGACCAAGGGAACCGGAATCAGCAAGCATGGTAGAAGGCCAATTCTTATCCATTTCTGTCAAGTTTATACTGAAAAATGAAAGGTGACGTCCCTCGTATAATTAAGCCACCCAAGCAAAATAAAATAAAGATTCTTAGAAAAGTAATAGATGTTTTGTGTCCTTTAGCAATTACTACTCCACAGACTTCCCACCCACCAAAAATCTTCTCTGCAAAAATCGGCATCACGCAGACCTCATACTGCTCTCTATGCCAATTATCCGACCAATCGACTATCCACCTCTTCCTTGACTGCCCAAAAGTTACATTTATCTGGACCATCCCTATTTATCCTGACACTGATACCTTTAGGGAATTGCTCATTGCTTGGGTATCAACATCAACCTCCTCATGTTTATCATGTCTTCGTTTGTACCCAAAAAAAAAAAAAAAGTTTATCATGTCTTCGTAATATAATTATTGTTTCCCTTCGGCTTATTTGAAACTCCGTAATAAGGTGATTTTTCTAAGTATAGATCGGAATCCGGAAGACATTTTGATCCAGCAAAGGCTTCTAAGTCAAAGGATTTTTGTGCTAACTCTCATAAAGAAGCTTTTCTAAAAGGTCTTCTCATCAGTTTATTATGGATCAATAGATTATCATTTACCCATGTTTCCTTATATACTCACAATAAACTTATTATTTATCAGATGCAACCCCGTAGATTGTCAGACGTTGACAATGCTGGATTAATGAAAGATATTTATTTTTCTCCACACGAATATCTAGATATGCTACTGTACAAATAACCAGATCAAGATAGTTAAGGAAAAAGCTGAGCATCTGTTAGAATTCACTCCGGGAGATGCTATTTAAACCTCTGTCTCATTCGAATCCATACACTGCTCATTTGTAATTAGTACCCTCTAGCTTGAACTTTTCGATCTGGTTGTACTATTGCTTCTATCTTTTGCTTCCCATGGAAAGTAACTTGTCTACTCTTGTATCCATGGTAAAACCCCTTTATTATACATCATCAATCTCCTATTTAAACTTTTTTTTAAAAAAAATGTGCCGAACCATTCTCTAATCAACCCATGACCTGTCGATTTGGAGACACATTTGACAGACTGCAGCTGATGGCGGTGAATAACTATTGTTCGCCGCCATCTGAGTGAATCGTTGATTGGTCGAGTGTCTTGAATGAATCGCAATCTTAAATAGATTGCATATAGTTTGGTTTTCTTGCACCATCAAGTCAATTACAAGTGAGCTAAAACACATCACTGAGTTGGCCGATTGTGACTGCATCAGCAATGGTGTCAGAAGGCCAGTCCATCCACGGCAAATTGAATTTGTTGGCGAAGCACAACCACTGTGGTCGGTTGAATTGGGCTAAAAAAAAATTTTTTTTTTCAAAATTTCCCCAATAGGAAAATTTGTTAAAACTGCAATTCACACACACACACATATATATATATATATATATATATATATAACCCGCCGGTATGAAGAATCGAACTCGAGACCCCTTGCCATCTCCACCACTCCTTCAGGTTGAATTGGGCTAAAAGTCGTAAACCATGACATTGGTAATTTGCAGCGTTGAAGACTTGGAAAAGGAAAGACATGGTAAACGAAAAGTAAAATAACAAGAACGAACTTTGGCTCCTACCCGGGTTGTAGAAATCTTCCTCCAACTCCTTATATAATGACAATTAATAGTCGCTAAATATTTCTAGTGACTTTTCTTCTAACACTTTCAGTAACAATTATTAGCAACACTTTTTTAGAATCATTAAATAAAAGCCACTAGAAACGTTTAGAGATAATTGATTGTCACTATAGAGGGTAGGAGGAAGATCCCTCCAACGGAATAGTAGCTAAATTTTTCCCAAATTACAAAAATAGGAGACCAAAAAATGAATTTCAATCAATTATCAAAAGTAGAAGGGGTTTAAATGTATTAAATTGAGACCTCAAGGCTGCTCATGAAAAATGCACGAAGGTTACATTCACATCCAAAAATGGCAATACAAAGAGCACAGAGCACACGCTAAACCTATACATTATGAGAAACATTCATGAGACAATAAACGCAGAAATATCAATGTACATACTAGGTTTCAAAATTTTAAGAGCCTCTCTCTCTCTCTCTCTCATCACTCGCACACGTGCACATATTTACACATGTTACCTTCATCCTTCTGTACAATCAATTCTCTTCCCGTCACAGCCGCAAGCTGAGTGCTAAAAAAACTTCGCCCAAAGCTTGAAGGGTCTACTTGCAGGAACAAGTTCCTTGCGGTCAAAGTATATATACATAAATATGAACTGCACTTCTTCTGGAGGGCAAAAGCACATGGACTACTAAAAAGACAAGCCCCTTGAATTCTGAGGGCTGGGCAGAGTGTCATCTGAAATTCACGTCTCCCAAGTTTCAAACTGCTCAAGGCAGCATAATTGACAAACCACAAGCAATTAGGCCACCACTAATTCAAGGTAACTGAGATGCCTGAGCAACCGATTACATGTACTGAGCCAGCCATTGTTTGCACATATCAAGAACGGGAAGTGCATTAGCATGCAATGCCTGCACCAAAATGAAAAAGGAAAAAAATTCTTAATATAGTGATATCTTCCACACCGACGTCGCCTAGGTAGAATAAAATTAAGCAGGGCAAGTCAATGATTTAAGTTCCAAGAGAGAGACCAAATCATCCGAGCTTACCCTTAAAGCTAATGTCAGAGGTATGCAAAAGATTCTACTAAAAAGAGACAGGCATTTCACCTATGTAAGAACCATCTAGTAAACCCGAACATAGATGGTCCGTGAGAAGGGAATTAGCTGGAAAGGAAACAGCCTAAAAGCTGGATTGGACAAAAAAAAGGCAGAGCGCACAAGATCAACTATCATTTTCCTGCTTGCGTTTCTATTTAAGGCCTAATGACACTAGGATGGCTTTGAAGTTTCAAGCTTGAGTTTTGTCCTAAGGGTAGACCAGAATAACAGCATACCGTGCAAGCCGGTTCCAAATGCAGACCACAAACAAAATATTCCACCAAAAGTTTCCAAGATTAACAAGTACCATCACCATTTGCTTAATTGAGATGTAGCTTAAAGGTTTCCAAAGGAAATCCATACTGAGGAAGACATACCTGATGTGCAACATATTGAACATCAGCGACACTTCCGCTTCGAGAAGCAATCTGGAAGGCGCTTTTGAGACGACCACAGACCACACAAGCTAACACCTTTCTGCAAGAAACCAAGCTTGGAAAATAAAAAGGTGTCCAAATTTGCACGGTGAATAGAGGTGTCGAGAAAGAGGACATCAAAGAATAGAATAACCAGTTCTGTTAGCACATGAACGGAAAAAAGTCGGGACATGACTTAATAGTAAGATAACAACTTCCTATGTACCTAAAGGTGCCAACTTTTCTGTACATACGCTATTGTCATGTAAAGAATGATAAAAAGGGATAGGGCACAATGTGGGCACCTGAACCCTACCCAAAAATAAGAATGATACGAACAGAAAAAAACAGCCAAAATAACTATTATATTGGTCAAACTGATTTTTATATTGCTTGTTAAAATGCTAAAATTGCTGCTTTTTTTTTACTGTTTTGCTAATATTTACTTCTGGTATCTACTCGAATTACAAAACAAAAGAAAGAAAAAATATCAGAATAGTCATCCAAATCCCATTCATCGTGATAGTGAACGAAACACTCAAAAATTCACAAAGCTCTACCAAAAATTTTAATCCCAAATAATCTATTATTAATTATTTTATGTCTTAGCTTATTTTTGTAATTTTACTAACCTTTGGGGTACTTTTGAATTATTGATAAATCTTTAGGGGTCGTTAGAGTTATTTGCGAAGTTCAAAGAAATAAGGACTAATCAGTTTGTGTTTTATCGATAAAGGGAGTTTGGTCTAGAGAGAGATAGAAGAAAAATAAACCTAGGGCTTTAAAGAATATCAACTTTCTATCCGTAGTTGGTAAAGACTCCTAAACCCAGTTTGATTATGAGGAGGATTTAAATCAATTTAGAACTCCTGTTTATATGGCTTATATATAGGTGAAATTAATTTGATTCTTAAGTTTCAAATTTATTGGAGGCTTGCACAACTTTGCGGACATTGTTGCGTACTCTGAGGTAAGTGATTAATTTTGTTTCTCCAATGTTGGATCAATGATAAAATTTGTCTTTCGTCAAAACTCTTACTCTTTGATCATCATATTTGCAACGATACCTTCAAAAGCTGATGTTAAGTTCACCACAGGTGTTAGGTATGTAACCTATCACGGCTGTCCCCAATTCTCATTTTTTGTCCTTTTTGTCTACTAAATCCTTGCAACTTTTTTTTAAACACAACAGCCTCATATGAGTTCCGTTTTCGATTATTCAACTTGCACTAGATTTGTATTTTTCTCCTCTTAGTTTTATGTCCAATATTTAGTATACTTTGAAGTCTTTTGAAATATTCATCTGAATTGCTTGTAAACTTTTGATACTTCGGTGTATATGGCTATTATGCCTTTGAGATACTTTGATGTTCATTGAACCCCTTATTGAACTATATTTAGAACTTTCACGTACTTAAGTTAACGTGATGTTGTGATATGATATGGCAATTGCCATTGGTATGCAAACTTTGAACCTAGAACCTTTGCGTACTCAAGTATTATGTCGTTGTATTGTATTTGATAATTAGTTTAATTATTCGAATATGTTCCTTTGACTTTGATTTCGTCTTTGTTGGGTCAATATCCCCAATGAAATTATTTTTTGTGGTAAGATTATTTATTGTCTTTGGACCTTCGATTTTGATTCTATATGTTCCGTTTTTGACTTAGCTACCCATTTTAGGTAATTAAAGTGAAATGGTTTGGGAAGAGTTTAATAGCTAGAGAAGAGCTTGGAGTTTTAACTTTGCTTTAAGGCTTTTATTTTGACTGAGGAATAAGAATATTTGTAAAATTTTATGAATTTATTTGGGGTTGCTAAATGTTCTGAGCACTTCATAAGGTTTTTTTTTTGTAAATGAATATTTTGAAATTTGTATGTGAAGGTCGGCCTCCGGGCCGGGGGCGTGACACGGAAGTTTCATTGTGATATCCTAGATAGGCTGTGGGATAGTATGAGAGCGCCCTTATAAGACCTTACCTATGATCTTAGAAGTACTTGTTTGCCTATGATCTTAAAAGTACCTACTTGGCTAGCTCTTTTGAGGTAGGCATTGCTCTGCGATGGGACCATGGACCAAGTCGTTGCAGATAGTATTAGAGCCGACCCTCGAAAGCTTGGGTCGGGCTATCTAGTCAGGTTACTAATGGTTGGAAAAGACGAAGGCAAGCCTGGTAATATCCAGCATCAAGAGGATGATTGCGAAAAGAAAGGGTGAGCCAGGTATATCCCACATTAGCTAGAGAGGAAGATTCTAGGCTACGTGTGATCAAGCCTTAGCGAGAACACTAAGGCACGGGGAGGGGAGATTGTGATATCCCACATCGATTTGGGATACTATAAGATTGCCCTTATAAGACCTTAACTATAATCTTACAAGTACCTACTTGGCCAGCCCTTATGAGAGAGGCATTACCCTGTGATGGGGTCGTGGATTGGATCGTTACAAAAATTCAGAGCTCTACCAAAAACTTCAGATGTGGGATGATATGGGATTAGACCTTACCTATGATCTTCGAAGTACCTGGCCAGCCCTTTTGAGGGAGGCATTGCCCTGTTGTGGGGCCGTGGACTGGGTCGTTACAAAAATTCACAAAGCTCTACCAAAAACTGTAGTATTGCCTCTTCAACTACCAACAAAATACCCTGGTTCGCAGTTTCCCTTGAGAAAGCCATGAGACCTTGTAGTTCTAACAAGACAGTTAGTAAGTCGGTTTATCAAGTTACATGAAGAGGAAAAGTAGATTGTAGTTGAAGATTGGAAGGTATAAAAGTAGATCTTTGACGCATAAAATATGTGAAGGAAAAGTAGATTGTAGTTGAAGATTAGAGGATTTGCAAAGGAATGCACAAAGAGCATGTTTTGCAACATGAAGTTGATACCCTCCCTCCCTCCCTCCCTCTCCTCTCCTCTCCTCTCTCTCTCTCTCTCTCTCTCTCTCTCTCTCTCTCTCTATATATATATATATATATATATATATATATACACACACACACACAATATGTGCGCTTCTTTTTAGGGGTGAATGCAGTTCAACCCCTTGTACTATATTATGTGCAGTTTAACCCTTCTTACTACAAAAAAAATTGCGCTCCTTGAGCAGAACCCGTTCCGTTTAACAGCGCGTGCGACTCACTGCCACTAACTGCCGCTAACCCAACTGTCAAAACCACCATTTCTTACCCTGAACTACAAGAACCACCACCACTCCCATTGACAAACATCGCAGCCACAGCCACATCTATCTATCTATCAACTACTATCTCAAGTTCTGACCCTCATTATCACTAACCCGACCATCAACCTCCATTGCCATCTCTAACACGGTCACACTTCCATCACCACCATCTCTTACCCTGAATGCCACCAACTACCTCGACCAACATCATCACAGCACCATCAAACACTCAAATCCATCTAAAAAATCGGTCTGCTAAACTCAAAGCCTAGGTTACACCACCGCCGACACTGGAGGGAAACAAAAGCTTCCGGAGTTAAGAGTGAGCTACATCAGCGATGACTAGAAGTTATGTGAGATCGACTTTCAAAGAAACACCCCAAGCAATTAGCCTTAACTAAAGCTGATCTGGATTGAATTTCATCCTGATGTTCTAGGTTCTAGGGTCTCAGGCCTATGTTTATTCCTGGGTGAAGGATATTGAAGCATACATACGAGGTGGTGTTGCCAGTGGTGAAAGGGTGGTTTCCAGACGCTAGTGGTGGAGGTAAAAGTAACGGGAGAACGTGGTGGGTGGCTGCCATGGCAGAGGTAAGAGAGAAACAAATAAAAGTGGGCTGATCGTACGCTTTATCAAGAACCCTGGTCATAATTATACGAGTACACAGTATACAATAGGGGCAACCTTAGCTGCTTGCTGTTGGGTTGCTGAAAATTGATATCACCGAAGACATTCTTTCCTTCCACCACTTATATGGATCTAATTCTTGTACCTAATGGAATTAGAGTTTTCCATCACAGAAATGAAGCATGGTGAGGGGAACAAATGGTTTACAGAAGAATACTAAATACATCTTATTGCAAGGGTATTTAAGCCATTTTAGTGAATCTGGAACGTTCCGTAAAAGGAACACGGTTTCGCTGTGAAATGTCAAATGAGATTAAGGGCATGTTTTTGTACTGGGAGGAAGTAAATCACACATCGTGTACAGGGGTGATGTGCATCTACCCCTTGTTCTTGTACAGGAAACTGGTCATATAATATCACTGTCGACCCAATACTGAGCAGATACCTGCATACATGTAATATTTGTTGAAGGGCAGAATGTGTCAAACGGAAACTTTACCTGTGGCTGCTGGTTAACATGTCAATGAGGCGGTCAGGACGTTCTTTGTGTTTGTTTGCATACACATTAATTGCTGCACCCAAAACCTACAATTCCACAGGAATGCATTGTCACATAATACATTACCAAGATATGAGAATTATGTTTGAGAACTTTTCAAATAAGTGAAGCAAATGGTAAACTGACGGGAGGAATTTATTTAAGCGCACACATGCATATGCACTTGGATATTGCACCTGTACCTCTACTGCAGCTAACCTGGATGTCTATGCTACAGGGTTGATTGACGCAAATATGTGAGGAGTGATAAACAATTTGGAGAGAACAATTCAATCCAGAATACCTGGTCCCAATCATCATCATCAATTGTGCCTTTAATGTTTCTGAAAAACTCTGTCAATTGACCTCCCTTCTTCCTCTCAGCAAGTGATGCAGCAACCCCAGCATATATATCAACAGCTGGAAATATATAAATGTTGAAGATGAATATTTTCCAGCACACAGATTATCTCAAATCTACTTTTACTTTTGTGATTGAAAATATATATCATAATGTAGTAACTACCAGGAAGATTGAATTGGTAGATCACTTGAAAAGCTAGGTCAAAGTTCTTCTCGGTAAGAGTCTCTGCAATCTCACACCGTCTCCTGCGTTGCAGCAAAGACATGGAAGCAATCATGATACCGTGAATGAAAAGGATGGAGTGAGTAATATATCAAGTGACTGGACAAAGAACTAATTAGCATAAGATCTCCCCTTCTGTCCATCAGCTAGGACCCAAAGGGATTCTTTAAATAATTAAAAAAAAAAATTCAAAAGCAATTTGTAGCTGAGGGTTTATATATTCATGTCCTGCTTGGAATACATGGAACCCACATAATTGTTTGAATCAGATTGGTGCACTAGACCAAGAAAGAAACCAGAAAGAATGAAATAACGGCAGTATTGGGTTTGCTTTCTTCTGTTGCACTGGGCTTATGTTGAGTTGTCATCTCCTGACGGAGTTTTGGATAGCAATACTCAGAATATGTGGGAGCTAAGATAACTCAATTGGTGTTGTTCCTCCATTTGTTCTCGATTCGCACATTTTTGGCAAAAAAATTCATCCACACGCATCGAAATAACACAAAAAAATTAAGTGAATATTCCAACATTTCATGCCATTTAGTAATGTAGGGCTCCCTCATCTAAGCACGAAAGATCTACAGATTCCCAGATTTTCTAATGCTTAGATGGCAGGTTTCCACTATTATAAATGTCATCCTTAAGGTTAGATTTTTAATTTCGACAACAATAAAAGAAAACACTCCAACTGCGGAGTTACTTTGGAAACTCACGATGATCCAAATCCACTAGTGAGCCTAAAACACCCATATATCGAAACCAAGGTGATAGACCAGTGGTGAGGGCGCCTCTTTTCGTGCAAGGTGACAGGTTTGAGGGTCAAGGTGGCCGACATATTAGATTAAAAGAGGGGGCAGGGCGGGGCGGGGAGGCTACCCCAAAGTGGCCTCAAATGGACCCCCAAAAAAGGAAGAAAATACTCATTCATTAGTTGTGCCATATTTTCCCACAAACACATTATGCTCCAGATCATATTTTATGGCGATGACGATCCCTAAATCAATAAATATTGTGACATTAATCAGTTTTATCATGGTGCTGACCATGTAGAATTATCACTTTTGCCTACATGAGGCTGACCATGTAGATTTTTAACTTTTGTCGCTTAATTTGTTCATAATAATGCACCCCCCCAAAAAAAGAAACTCCCAGAAAAAAAAAAAAAAAAAAAAAAAATTCCGTCCTTTTAGTTTGCCTTCTGGCAGAGAGGGATGTGTTACTTTCTTGATCTAGTGATTTTTACCTTGATGACTATTGCAATTCTAGTTGGCTACAAGCTCAACGTTGTTCTATTTCAGTTCATCGCAGGCCTCTTAGACCAGGGGTACAGAATTGAGGGTAGCGTTCCTCTCCCTTGCCCCAGGGATTCCACCCCAATGAGACTCGAATGTCTGACCTGAACAGGAAAGGGAGGTCTCCTCACCATTGGGCTATTACCTTGGTCTCAACTACAAGCTCAATATTAGGAGTCAGTGAGAGAAACAAAAACCTGAAAGTTTCAGGGTCATTTGGATTCCCAAACAGAGAATGCTTCCACTGTGGTCCATCTGCATCGTTAAATGATCTCACAACATCCACCTATAATCCAGGAAGTATTAACAATGGGACACTCCCAGCAAGTTTTATCCGTAATTTGCGCAAACAAAATCAACAAAAATCGCAAGTTCATCATTTTTTTTTCTTTTTTCTTTTTTTTGAGGAAGGAACATGAAACAAACTGCCAAACCACTTAACTGAAATTATTTTGAGAAAGAAGAGAAGCAATGTAGACAGAAAGCAACATAGATCAAGGTTATGTCACGTGAATACTGTCGACGCCGTCTGGCCATAAAGCGAGTTTTTAGCATTTTTTACATTGTACGATGATGAAAAATGGGCAGAACCATTCTTCCTCTTGAATATTGAGATATGTACTCAAAAAGGAATGAAGAAGGTTCTCCGCACCAGTCAACAAACTCCCCCTGGTGTAGTTGATGTTCTTAAAGATAGAGAGCAAAAGCGAGACAAGGCAAAAAAACAAATGAGACACGAATTTTAAGGCTACTTTTGATAGCCTTTTCATTGTGTTCGTTTTCGTATCTAGAAAAAGATGAAAAGATGCCATTTCAGAAAAGATGAAAACAAGTGTTCCCTTGTTCGGGTACCATTTAATCTACTTGGACAAATATATATGAATACCCTAAGTTTGTTGCATACCATTTTCCAATGCATCTTCTAAACCAAAATGAGTGGGAAAATTCCAAGAAGGGTGAGTTATCTATTGTAACGAATTGTTCTTGACAAGAGAAAAATTGGCCAGCTCAAAAATCAGGCTTTGGAAATGGTTAAGGAAACGCAAACATTCGAAAATGCAAGACAAAAACAAAGAAAAGTTAGGAAGTTCAATTTGAGCTGCGGCCCCCTACCCCAGCCCCCTTTCCAAAGAAGGGTAAAAATAGAAGCACAACCTATGTCTACTTCTTCGTCTATATCTGCATAAATCAACAACTCCAACCTTCTTGTGTGTTTGGCCACAGCACGAGAATGGTCAATTCTCCAACAATTTGTTATTTTTTCTCACCCATAGCCCAAGGTCTTGAACATAAATACTTTTTACTATTCTATGTTGATGTTGGAAAGGATGCACAGTAAAGTGTAGATTTGACTACAGAAAACCACAAACTCAAGTTTATCGGTCAGAAGGGAAATTTGAGGATTAAAGTGAATAATTAATCTGGCAGGGGCCATATACAGACATGCCGACAATGTTTTGTTTATGTTTCAAAATGCTATTGATCTGGTACACGTCACTACCTGGATGGCAACTCGAGCAGAAAACTTGACTAGCCCTTCTTCAGTAAGCTTTCCAGCTGCACTTTTTCCACGAATTCCCTTGGTGACGAGCTTTGTTGCCTCCCCTGCTTTGTATCGTGCAGACAATCCTTCGTCAAAATGCATCTACACCACAAATATAAGATAATCAGAAGTGTACTCTCGCCAGAAGCAACATCTACAGGCAAGAACTAAAGTACTTGAAATTAGATAGTAATATAGTTTGTTGAGCATATCATAATTAAAACAACCTTATGCTAACGAGTACTCGCAATTAGTTTACTCGTCACTACTTGTTGTGGGCAGTTCCCACATATGGGTCCTCACCGCTGTTCGTGTTCTAAGAAATAACCGATTTTAAGTGGAATTAGACGAAGAGCGTGGTACATATTAGAAGGGTATGCCATTTGGGTTCGTTCTAGCATTCTTATTCCCGCATTGTACATTATACAAGTGTTGGATTTGATTCAATGTCTTAAACGTTGTGGCGGATAAGTGAAAGTTGTCTCTGCTGGACCCAAATTGGCAAGCACCTAGTTCTTTAGGTTTAAAAATACGGGACGCAATTCAAATGCTATCAGCATCTTGTCCTCCACCTGTGACTCTTCTTGCCATAGAGAAGTATCATTCCTCAGCCTTGGCTTTCTTCATTCATTCTTTTTTCTTATTAATCATGCTTCAAACATTTAATTACTTCATTCTTGTAAAGGACGTCTTACATCAGTAGGATAAAGTTTATAATAAAAAAAAATAGTCTCAACCTCGCCAAAGGTAGGTAACCTTTGTCGTAAACAAGCAGCACAGCAGAAGATAAATGTCTAGCGGTGTTGACAAAGTCAACCTATAAAGATATTCGGTGGACGCAATGTAACTTAAACTTGAAAGTCAGGTCTTGAATGATGTTCATGAAAGGCAATCAAGAATTGGCTTATAGAGAATACCTGCACCTTAATTGGTAGCTTATTGAATCTATATTTCAACTTCAAATGTAAATACGGGGTTTTCCAAAGGCCAACGACTGACCTTGGCATGTTCCAAGTGCTTTATTGCTTCATCTTGCGAAAGGGAGTTCATAAACAATTGAATACAGCAAAGGCCAGCAGCCACGTGATCCTTCTTGATCACCTGAAATCAAGTCGTATTTTGAATTTTAGCTAGAAACTAGGTCCAAGACATAAATTGAGTACAGCAATAAATTGCAGGACAAGAAACACATTATTCATTAACCACTCTAAAGAGACATTGGTACAAGGAGAAAACTTCTTTACTTTTTGGTGCACACGAGCGTATACGTGTGGGTTGTGCGAGTGGGTGTGGACAAGTTAGCACTGCATAGAAGGAATAAGACAAGATACAAAAGCAAGATAGAACAAGAAACCGTTGTCTTATACACCTTCTAAAGAAGGCACGTATGAAAGCTCTTGGCATGTTAACATGCATCCCCTCAAGGAGTAGACCTGGCAATTTTCTATCCGTACCCGCGGGTCGATCCATACCCGGCCAAAAATCCCGGGTACGGGTACATATATGTGCTACCCGCTGAAATTAGACCCGTACCCGAACCGAACCGTAATTTTCGGGTCGGCGCGGGTCGGATTACGGGGACCCGCGATTTACCCGTTTTTTAAACTATATATAGAACCATTTGTGCCCTAAGCCTCTCACATTCATTTTTCTTCAACCTTCTTCTCTCTCCTCATACCGCCGCCGCCCGTTCTTCTCTGTCGCCCCCCTTCGCCGCTAGAACTACCACCACCACCACCCTAGTTTACTCCATCTTCCCCCTCACTCTTTGCCTCCCCCGTCGTCAAATCCTTCACCGCAGCCACGGATCGAGTAAGTCACCGACTGTCGCCCTTCGTCTCTCCGTCGCCGATGGTCACTTCGTCCTCCGTCGCTGATCGCCACTTCGTCATATCTATTGTTGACCGTCACCAGTCGCCACCATATCTACCGATCTTGTAAATTTTTATTTTTTTTCTTTTTTATTCAAGAATCCTGATCTTGTAGTTTTGATTTGATTTGATTTTGTTCTTCAAGAATCTTGATATTGATTTTATGGAGGTTGTGTAATAGATGTTAATGGAGATCGATTATTGTGATTGGCGATGTTGATCTACGGTTGGGTTCTATTTTCAGTATTTTGTATATTCAAGAGACTTGATCTTGATTTTATGTTGCTTGATGTGTAATAGATCTTAATGGATATTGATTATTGAGATTGATTATTGTAGTAATTGGAAATGCTGAAGATCTAATTGTGTTTTGTGTAATAAAAGAAGAAGGAAAGGGGAAAAAATCATTTAAGAAGGAAGGAATATTTGATTAAAAAAAATTGTAAAAATTAATGTTTTACCCTCGGGTAATACCGTACCAGCCTGGGTAGGGTACGGATTCAGCAAAAGTCTACCCGAAAAAATCGGGTAAAATTTACCCGACCCGTTTTATCCGGACCCGATCGGATTTTACCCCTACCCGGCGGGTATACCCGTTTGCCAGGTCTATCAAGGAGACTAACAAAAAACGCCGCTCCTTATAATACAGTATAACATAAGAGTCTGAGCCTGCCCATCACAGCTATATGCTGAAATGAGTGTCCTTTCCACATAGATGTGCAATTTGGGCTGGTTTAGGATGAGCTTTAACCAACCTAGCCCAAATATGGACAAGCTTTAACCATTTAAACCCAACTAATTTTAAAATGGGCTGGTCTGAGTTGGGTCAATAATTAAATGAGCTGAATTGGGTCAAACCCATTAAAACCATCCCAACCCATTCTAACCCACAAGAAAAAAAGAACCAGGTTACAAAGAGTCAAATCGCGAGTGTTCCAAAATTCGGCACTCACCAATTTTGCCCAAATCGATTTCTAGGGTTCCAAAATTCGGAGACACCGCCAACAACAGGAAAAAAAATGGAGGTGCCTCATGAAAATGGAAATGGTCACGTTTTGGGCAATGGGTTCTGCGTGAAAGCAGATCCGTTGAACTGGGGTGCGGCGGCGGAGGCCCTGAAGGGGAGTCATCTGGATGAAGTGAAGCGCATGGTGGAGGAGTTTCGGAGGCCCGTGGTTCTGCTGCAGAGTCAGACACTGACTATATCGCAGGTGGCGGCGGTGGCCGTGGCGGGCCGTGGAGCTTTGTGACTCGGCGAGAGCGGGGGTGAAAGCGAGCAGCGACTGGGTGATGGAGAGCATGAACAAAGGGACAGATAGTTATGGGGTGACGACAGGGTTTGGTGCAACTTCGCATAAGAGGACTAAGCAGGGAGCTGCTCTTCAAAAGGAGCTTATAAGGTAACAACTTGTTTGATAAGGAGTTAATTTCTTCAACAGAAGAATCAGATAGGAGTAAATTTGCATAAAACCCATCCTCTCCCTGGTGCTGGCCGAGCCAGTAGTAGTCGTGAAACCATGTCGAGGTAGTCACCGGTTGCCACCATTCCGGTGAGTGTGTGTGTGTGTGTTAAAACTGCAATTCACACACACACACACACACACATATATATATATATATATATATATATATATATATAACCCGCCGGTATGAAGAATCGAACTCGAGACCCCTTGCCATCTCCACCACTCCTTCAGGTTGAATTGGGCTAAAAGTCGTAAACCATGACATTGGTAATTTGCAGCGTTGAAGACTTGGAAAAGGAAAGACATGGTAAACGAAAAGTAAAATAACAAGAACGAACTTTGGCTCCTACCCGGGTTGTAGAAATCTTCCTCCAACTCCTTATATAATGACAATTAATAGTCGCTAAATATTTCTAGTGACTTTTCTTCTAACACTTTCAGTAACAATTATTAGCAACACTTTTTTAGAATCATTAAATAAAAGCCACTAGAAACGTTTAGAGATAATTGATTGTCACTATAGAGGGTAGGAGGAAGATCCCTCCAACGGAATAGTAGCTAAATTTTTCCCAAATTACAAAAATAGGAGACCAAAAAATGAATTTCAATCAATTATCAAAAGTAGAAGGGGTTTAAATGTATTAAATTGAGACCTCGAGGCTGCTCATGAAAAATGCACGAAGGTTACATTCACATCCAAAAATGGCAATACAAAGAGCACAGAGCACACGCTAAACCTATACATTATGAGAAACATTCATGAGACAATAAACGCAGAAATATCAATGTACATACTAGGTTTCAAAATTTTAAGAGCCTCTCTCTCTCTCTCTCTCTCTCATCACTCGCACACACGTGCACATATTTACACATGTTACCTTCATCCTTCTGTACAATCAATTCTCTTCCCGTCACAGCCGCAAGCTGAGTGCTAAAAAAACTTCGCCCAAAGCTTGAAGGGTCTACTTGCAGGAACAAGTTCCTCGCGGTCAAAGTATATATACATAAATATGAACTGCACTTCTTCTGGAGGGCAAAAGCACAGGGACTACTAAAAAGATAAGCCCCTTGAATTCTGAGGACTGGGCAGAGTGTCATCTGAAATTCACGTCTCCCAAGTTTCAAACAGCTCAAGGTAGCATAATTGACAAACCACAAGCAATTAGGCCACAACTAATTCAAGGTAACTGAGATGCCTGAGCAACCGATTACATGTACTGAGCCAGCCATTGTTTGCACATATCAAGAACGGGAAGTGCATTAGCATGCAATGCCTGCACCAAAATGAAAAAGGAAAGAAATTCTTAATATAGTGATATCTTCCACACCGACGTCGCCTAGGTAGAATAAAATTAAGCAGGGCAAGTCAATGATTTAAGTTCCAAGAGAGAGACCAAATCATCCGAGCTTACCCTTAAAGCTAATGTCAGAGGTATGCAAAAGATTCTACTAAAAAGAGACAGGCATTTCACCTATGTAAGAACCATCTAGTAAACCCGAACATAGATGGTCCGTGAGAAGGGAATTAGCTGGAAAGGAAACAGCCTAAAAGCTGGATTGAACAAAAAAAAGGCAGAGCGCACAAGATCAACTATCATTTTCCTGCTTGCGTTTCTATTTAAGGCCTAATGTCACTAGGATGGCTTTGAAGTTTCAAGCTTGAGTTTTGTCCTAAGGGTAGACCAGAATAACAGCATACCGTGCAAGCCGGTTCCAAATGCAGACCACAAACAAAATATTCCACCAAAAGTTTCCAAGATTAACAAGTACCATCACCATTTGCTTAATTGAGATGTAGCTTAAAGGTTTCCGCAAAGGAAATCCATACTGAGGAAGACATACCTGATGTGCAACATATTGAACATCAGCGACACTTCCGCTTCGAGAAGCAATCTGGAAGGCGCTTTTGAGACGACCACAGACCACACAAGCTAACACCTTTCTGCAAGAAACCAAGCTTGGAATATAAAAAGGTGTCCAAATTTGCACGGTGAATAGAGGTGTCGAGAAAGAGGACATCAAAGAATAGAATAACCAGTTCTGTTAGCACACGAACGGAAAAAAGTTGGGACATGACTTAATAGTAAGATAACAACTTCCTATGTACCTAAAGGTGCCAACTTTTCTGTACATACGCTATTGTCATGTAAAGAATGATAAAAAGGGATAGGGCACAATGTGGGCACCTGAACCCTACCCAAAAATAAGAATGATACGAACAGAAAAAAACAACCAAAATAACTATTATATTGGTCAAACTGATTTTTATATTGCTTGTTAAAATGCTAAAAATTGCTGCTTTTTTTTTACTGTTTTGCTAATATTTACTTCTGGTATCTACTCGAATTACAAAACAAAAGAAAGAAAAAATATCAGAATAGTCATCCAAATCCCATTCATCGTGATAGTGAACGAAACACTCAAAAATTCACAAAGCTCTACCAAAAATTTTAATCCCAAATAATCTATTATTAATTATTTTATGTCTTAGCTTATTTTTGTAATTTTACAAACCTTTGGGGTACTTTTGAATTATTGATAAATCTTTAGGGGTCGTTAGAGTTATTTGCGAAGTTCAAAGAAATAAGGACTAATCAGTTTGTGTTTTATCGATAAAGGGAGTTTGGTCTAGAGAGAGATAGAAGAAAAATAAACCTAGGGCTTTAAAGAATATCAACTTTCTATCCGTAGTTGGTAAAGACTCCTAAACCCAGTTTGATTATGAGGAGGATTTAAATCAATTTAGAACTCCTGTTTATATGGCTTATATATAGGTGAAATTAATTTGATTCTTAAGTTTCAAATTTATTGGAGGCTTGCACAACTTTGCGGACATTGTTGCGTACTCTGAGGTAAGTGATTAATTTTGTTTCTCCAATGTTGGATCAATGATAAAATTTGTCTTTCGTCAAAACTCTTACTCTTTGATCATCATATTTGCAACGATACCTTCAAAAGCTGATGTTAAGTTCACCACAGGTGTTAGGTATGTAACCTATCACGGCTGTCCCCAATTCTCATTTTTTGTCCTTTTTGTCTACTAAATCCTTGCAACTTTTTTTTAAACACAACAGCCTCATATGAGTTCCGTTTTCAATTATTCAACTTGCACTAGATTTGTATTTTTCTCCTTAGTTTTATGTCCAATATTTAGTATACTTTGAAGTCTTTTGAAATATTCATCTGAATTGCTTGTAAACTTTTGATACTTCGGTGTGTATGGCTATTATGCCTTTGAGATACTTTGATGTTCATTGAACCCCTTATTGAACTATATTTAGAACTTTCACGTACTTAGGTTAACGTGATGTTGTGATATGATATGGCAATTGCCATTGGTATGCAAACTTTGAACCTAGAACCTTTGCGTACTCAAGTATTATGTCGTTGTATTGTATTTGATAATTAGTTTAATTATTCGAATATATTCCTTTGACTTTGATTTCGTCTTTGTTGGGTCAATATCCCCAATGAAATTATTTTTTGTGGTAAGATTATTTATTGTCTTTGGACCTTCGATTTTGATTCTATATGTTCCGTTTTTGACTTAGCTACCCATTTTAGGTAATTAAAGTGATATGGTTTGGGAAGAGTTTAATAGCTAGAGAAGAGCTTGGAGTTTTAACTTTGCTTTAAGGCTTTTATTTTGACTGAGGAATAAGAATATTTGTAAAATTTTATGAATTTATTTGGGGTTGCTAAATGTTCTGAGCACTTCATAAGGTTATTTTTTTGTAAATGAATATTTTGAAATTTGTATGTGAAGGTCGGCCTCCGGGCCGGGGGCGTGACACGGAAGTTTCATTGTCATATCCTAGATAGGCTGTGGGATAGTATGAGAGTGCCCTTATAAGACCTTACCTATGATCTTAGAAGTACCTATTTGCCTATGATCTTAAAAGTATCTACTTGGCTAGCTCTTTTGAGGTAGGCATTGCTCTGCGATGGGACCATGGACCAAGTCGTTGCAGATAGTATTAGAGCCGACCCTCGAAAGCTTGGGTCGGGCTATCTAGTCAGGTTACTAATGGTTGGAAAAGACGAAGGCAAGCCTGGTAATATCCAGCATCAAGAGGATGATTGTGAAAAGAAAGGGTGAGCCGGGTATATCCCACATTAGCTAGAGAGGAAGATTCTAGGCTACGTGTGATCAAGCCTTAGCGAGAACACTAAGGCACGGGGAGGGGAGATTGTGATATCCCACATCGATTTGGGATACTATAAGATTGCCCTTATAAGACCTTAACTATAATCTTACAAGTACCTACTTGGCCAGCCCTTATGAGAGAGGCATTACCCTGTGATGGGGCCGTGGATTGGATCGTTACAAAAATTCAGAGCTCTACCAAAAACTTCAGATGTGGGATGATATGGGATTAGACCTTACCTATGATCTTCGAAGTACCTGACTAGCCTTTTTGAGGGAGGCATTGCCCTGTTGTGGGGCCGTGGACTGGGTCGTTACAAAAATTCACAAAGCTCTACCAAAAACCGTAGTATTGCCTCTTCAACTACCAACAAAATACCCTGGTTCGCAGTTTCCCTTGAGAAAGCCATGAGGCCTTGTAGTTCTAACAAGACAGTTAGTAAGTCGGTTTATCAAGTTACATGAAGAGGAAAAGTAGATTGTAGTTGAAGATTGGAAGGTATAAAAGTAGATCTTTGACGCATAAAATATGTTAAGGAAAAGTAGATTGTAGTTGAAGATTAGAGGATTTGCAAAGGAATGCACAAAGAGCATGTTTTGCAACATGAAGTTGATACCCTCCCTCCCTCCCTCTCCTCTCCTCTCCTCTCCTCTCTCTCTCTCTCTCTCTCTCTCTCTCTCTCTATATATATATATATATATATATATATATATACACACACACACACACAATATGTGCGCTTCTTTTTAGGGGTGAATGCAGTTCAACCCCTTGTACTATATTATGTGCAATTTAACCCTTCTTACTACAAAAAAATTTGCGCTCCTTGAGCAGAACCCGTTCCGTTTAACAGCGCGTGCGACTCACTGCCACTAACTGCCGCTAACCCAACTGTCAAAACCACCATTTCTTACCCTGAACTACAAGAACCACCACCACTCCCATTGACAAACATCGCAGCCACAGCCACATCTATCTATCTATCAACTACTATCTCAAGTTCTGACCCTCATTATCATTAACCCGACCATCAACCTCCATTGCCATCTCTAACACGGTCACACTTCCATCACCACCATCTCTTACCCTGAATGCCACCAACTACCTCGACCAACATCATCACAGCACCATCAAACACTCAAATCCATCTAAAAAATCGGTCTGCTAAACTCAAAGCCTAGGTTACACCACCGCCGACACTGGAGGGAAACAAAAGCTTCCGGAGTTAAGAGTGAGCCACATCAGCGATGACTAGAAGTTATGTGAGATCGACTTTCAAAGAAACACCCCAAGCAATTAGCCTTAACTAAAGCTGATCTGGATTGAATTTCATCCTGATGTTCTAGGTTCTAGGGTCTCAGGCCTATGTTTATTCCCGGGTGAAGGATATTGAAGCATATATACGAGGTGGTGTTGCCAGTGGTGAAAGGGTGGTTTCCAGACGCTAGTGGTGGAGGTAAAAGTAACGGGAGAACGTGGTGGGTGGCTGCCATGGCAGAGGTAAGAGAGAAACAAATAAAAGTGGGCTGATCGTACGCTTTATCAAGAACCCTGGTCATAATTATACGAGTACACAGTATACAATAGGGGCAACCTTAGCTGCTTGCTGTTGGGTTGCTGAAAATTGATATCACCGAAGACATTCTTTCCTTCCACCACTTATATGGATCTAATTCTTGTACCTAATGGAATTAGAGTTTTCCATCACAGAAATGAAGCATGGTGAGGGGAACAAATGGTTTACAGAAGAATACTAAATACATCTTATTGCAAGGGTATTTAAGCCATTTTAGTGAATCTGGAACGTTCCGTAAAAGGAACACGGTTTCGCTGTGAAATGTCAAATGAGATTAAGGGCATGTTTTTGTACTGGGAGGAAGTAAATCACACATCGTGTACAGGGGTGATGTGCATCTACCCCTTGTTCTTGTACAGGAAACTGGTCATATAATATCACTGTCGACCCAATACTGAGCAGATACCTGCATACATGTAATATTTGTTGAAGGGCAGAATGTGTCAAACGGAAACTTTACCTGTGGCTGCTGGTTAACATGTCAATGAGGCGGTCAGGACGTTCTTTGTGTTTGTTTGCATACACATTAATTGCTGCACCCAAAACCTACAATTCCACAGGAATGCATTGTCACATAATACATTACCAAGATATGAGAATTATGTTTGAGAACTTTTCAAATAAGTGAAGCAAATGGTAAACTGACGGGAGGAATTTATTTAAGCGCACACATGCATATGCACTTGGATATTGCACCTGTACCTCTACTGCAGCTAACCTGGATGTTTATGCTACAGGGTTGATTGACGCAAATATGTGAGGAGTGATAAACAATTTGGAGAGAACAATTCAATCCAGAATACCTGGTCCCAATCATCATCATCAATTGTGCCTTTAATGTTTCTGAAAAACTCTGTCAATTGACCTCCCTTCTTCCTCTCAGCAAGTGATGCAGCAACCCCAGCATATATATCAACAGCTGGAAATATATAAATGTTGAAGATGAATATTTTCCAGCACACAGATTATCTCAAATCTACTTTTACTTTTGTGATTGAAAATATATATCATAATGTAGTAACTACCAGGAAGATTGAATTGGTAGATCACTTGAAAAGCTAGGTCAAAGTTCTTCTCGGTAAGAGTCTCTGCAATCTCACACCGTCTCCTGCGTTGCAGCAAAGACATGGAAGCAATCATGATACCGTGAATGAAAAGGATGGAGTGAGTAATATATCAAGTGGCTGGACAAAGAACTAATTAGCATAAGATCTCCCCTTCTGTCCATCAGCTAGGACCCAAAGGGATTCTTTAAATAATTAAAAAAAAAATTCAAAAGCAATTTGTAGCTGAGGGTTTATATATTCATGTCCTGCTTGGAATACATGGAACCCACATAATTGTTTGAATCAGATTGGTGCACTAGACCAAGAAAGAAACCAGAAAGAATGAAATAACGGCAGTATTGGGTTTGCTTTCTTCTGTTGCACTGGGCTTATGTTGAGTTGTCATCTCCTGACGGAGTTTTGGATAGCAATACTCAGAATATGTGGGAGCTAAGATAACTCAATTGGTGTTGTTCCTCCATTTGTTCTCGATTCGCACATTTTTGGCAAAAAAATTCATCCACACGCATCGAAATAACACAAAAAAATTAAGTGAATATTCCAACATTTCATGCCATTTAGTAATGTAGGGCTCCCTCATCTAAGCACGAAAGATCTACAGATTCCCAGATTTTCTAATGCTTAGATGGCAGGTTTCCACTATTATAAATGTCATCCTTAAGGTTAGATTTTTAATTTCGACAACAATAAAAGAAAACACTCCAACTGCGGAGTTACTTTGGAAACTCACGATGATCCAAATCCACTAGTGAGCCTAAAACACCCATATATCGAAACCAAGGTGATAGACCAGTGGTGAGGGCGCCTCTTTTCGTGCAAGGTGACAGGTTTGAGGGTCAAGGTGGCCGACATATTAGATTAAAAGAGGGGGCAGGGCGGGGCGGGGAGGCTACCCCGAAGTGGCCTCAAATGGACCCCCAAAAAAGGAAGAAAATACTCATTCATTAGTTGTGCCTTATTTCCCCACAAACACATTATGCTCCAGATCATATTTTATGGCGATGACGATCCCTAAATCAATAAATATTGTGACATTAATCAGTTTTATCATGGTGCTGACCATGTAGAATTATCACTTTTGCCTACATGAGGCTGACCATGTAGATTTTTAACTTTTGTCGCTTAATTTGTTCATAATAATGCACCCCCCCCAACAAAAGAAACTCCCAGAAAAAAAAAAAAAAAAATTCCGTCCTTTTAGTTTGCCTTCTGGCAGAGAGGGATGTGTTACTTTCTTGATCTAGTGATTTTTACCTTGATGACTATTGCAATTCTAGTTGGCTACAAGCTCAACGTTGTTCTATTTCAGTTCATCGCAGGCCTCTTAGACCAGGGGTACAGAATTGAGGGTAGCGTTCCTCTCCCTTGCCCCAGGGATTCCACCCCAATGAGACTCGAATGTCTGACCTGAACAGGAAAGGGAGGTCTCCTCACCATTGGGCTATTACCTTGGTCTCAACTACAAGCTCAATATTAGGAGTCAGTGAGAGAAACAAAAACCTGAAAGTTTCAGGGTCATTTGGATTCCCAAACAGAGAATGCTTCCACTGTGGTCCATCTGCATCGTTAAATGATCTCACAACATCCACCTATAATCCAGGAAGTATTAACAATGGGACACTCCCAGCAAGTTTTATCCGTAATTTGCGCAAACAAAATCAACAAAAATCGCAAGTTCATCATTTTTTTTTCTTTTTTCTTTTTTTTGAGGAAGGAACATGAAACAAACTGCCAAACCACTTAACTGAAATTATTTTGAGAAAGAAGAGAAGCAATGTAGACAGAAAGCAACATAGATCAAGGTTATGTCACGTGAATACTGTCGACGCCGTCTGGCCATAAAGCGAGTTTTTAGCATTTTTTACATTGTACGATGATGAAAAATGGGCAGAACCATTCTTCCTCTTGAATATTGAGATATGTACTCAAAAAGGAATGAAGAAGGTTCTCCGCACCAGTCAACAAACTCCCCCTGGTGTAGTTGATGTTCTTAAAGATAGAGAGCAAAAGCGAGACAAGGCAAAAAAACAAATGAGACACGAATTTTAAGGCTACTTTTGATAGCCTTTTCATTGTGTTCGTTTTCGTCTCTAGAAAAAGATGAAAAGATGCCATTTCAGAAAAGATGAAAACAAGTGTTCCCTTGTTCGGGTACCATTTAATCTACTTGGACAAATATATATGAATACCCTAAGTTTGTTGCATACCATTTTCCAATGCATCTTCTAAACCAAAATGAGTGGGAAAATTCCAAGAAGGGTGAGTTATCTATTGTAACGAATTGTTCTTGACAAGAGAAAAATTGGCCAGCTCAAAAATCAGGCTTTGGAAATGGTTAAGGAAACGCAAACATTCGAAAATGCAAGACAAAAACAAAGAAAAGTTAGGAAGTTCAATTTGAGCTGCGGCCCCCTACCCCAGCCCCCTTTCCAAAGAAGGGTAAAAATAGAAGCACAACCTATGTCTACTTCTTCGTCTATATCTGCATAAATCAACAACTCCAACCTTCTTGTGTGTTTGGCCACAGCACGAGAATGGTCAATTCTCCAACAATTTGTTATTTTTTCTCACCCATAGCCCAAGGTCTTGAACATAAATACTTTTTACTATTCTATGTTGATGTTGGAAAGGATGCACAGTAAAGTGTAGATTTGACTACAGAAAACCACAAACTCAAGTTTATCGGTCAGAAGGGAAATTTGAGGATTAAAGTGAATAATTAATCTGGCAGGGGCCATATACAGACATGCCGACAATGTTTTGTTTATGTTTCAAAATGCTATTGATCTGGTACACGTCACTACCTGGATGGCAACTCGAGCAGAAAACTTGACTAGCCCTTCTTCAGTAAGCTTTCCAGCTGCACTTTTTCCACGAATTCCCTTGGTGACGAGCTTTGTTGCCTCCCCTGCTTTGTATCGTGCAGACAATCCTTCGTCAAAATGCATCTACACCACAAATATAAGATAATCAGAAGTGTACTCTCGCCAGAAGCAACATCTACAGGCAAGAACTAAAGTACTTGAAATTAGATAGTAATATAGTTTGTTGAGCATATCATAATTAAAACAACCTTATGCTAACGAGTACTCGCAATTAGTTTACTCGTCACTACTTGTTGTGGGCAGTTCCCACATATGGGTCCTCACCGCTGTTCGTGTTCTAAGAAATAACCGATTTTAAGTGGAATTAGACGAAGAGCGTGGTACATATTAGAAGGGTATGCCATTTGGGTTCGTTCTAGCATTCTTATTCCCGCATTGTACATTATACAAGTGTTGGATTTGATTCAATGTCTTAAACGTTGTGGCGGATAAGTGAAAGTTGTCTCTGCTGGACCCAAATTGGCAAGCACCTAGTTCTTTAGGTTTAAAAATACGGGACGCAATTCAAATGCTATCAGCATCTTGTCCTCCACCTGTGACTCTTCTTGCCATAGAGAAGTATCATTCCTCAGCCTTGGCTTTCTTCATTCATTCTTTTTTCTTATTAATCATGCTTCAAACATTTAATTACTTCATTCTTGTAAAGGACGTCTTACATCAGTAGGATAAAGTTTATAAAAAAAAAAAAATTGTCTCAACCTCGCCAAAGGTAGGTAACCTTTGTCGTAAACAAGCAGCACGGCAGAAGATAAATGTCTAGGGGTGTTGACAAAGTCAACCTATAAAGATATTCGGTGGACGCAATGTAACTTAAACTTGAAAGTCAGGTCTTGAATGATGTTCATGAAAGGCAATCAAGAATTGGCTTATAGAGAATACCTGCACCTTAATTGGTAGCTTATTGAATCTATATTTCAACTTCAAATGTAAATACGGGGTTTTCCAAAGGCCAACGACTGACCTTGGCATGTTCCAAGTGCTTTATTGCTTCATCTTGCAAAAGGGAGTTCATAAACAATTGAATACAGCAAAGGCCAGCAGCCACGTGATCCTTCTTGATCACCTGAAATCAAGTCGTATTTTGAATTTTAGCTAGAAACTAGGTCCAAGACATAAATTGAGTACAGCAATAAATTGCAGGACAAGAAACACATTATTCATTAACCACTCTAAAGAGACATTGGTACAAGGAGAAAACTTCTTTACTTTTTGGTGCACACGAGCGTATACGTGTGGGTTGTGCGAGTGGGTGTGGACAAGTTAGCACTGCATAGAAGGAATAAGACAAGATACAAAAGCAAGATAGAACAAGAAACCGTTGTCTTATACACCTTCTAAAGAACGCATGTATGAAAGCTCTTGGCATGTTAACATGCATCCCCTCAAGGAGTAGACCTGGCAATTTTCTATCCGTACCCGCGGGTCGATCCATACCCGGCCAAAAATCCCGGGTACGGGTACATATATGTGCTACCCGCTGAAATTAGACCCGTACCCGAACCGAACCGTAATTTTCGGGTCGGCGCGGGTCGGATTACGGGTACCCGCGATTTACCCGTTTTTTAAACTATATATAGAACCATTTGTGCCCTAAGCCTCTCACATTCATTTTTCTTCAACCTTCTTCTCACTCCTCATACCGCCGCCGCCCGTTCTTCTCTGTCCCCCCCCTTCGCCGCTAGAACTACCACCACCACCACCCTAGTTTACTCCATCTTCCCCCTCACTCTTTGCCTCCCCCGTCGTCAAATCCTTCACCGCAGCCACGGATCGAGTAAGTCACCGACTGTCGCCCTTCGTCTCTCCGTCGCCGATGGTCACTTCGTCCTCCGTCGCTGATCGCCACTTCGTCATATCTATTGTTGACCGTCACCAGTCGCCACCATATCTACCGATCTTGTAAATTTTTATTTTTTTTCTTTTTTATTCAAGAATCCTGATCTTGTAGTTTTGATTTGATTTGATTTTGTTCTTCAAGAATCTTGATATTGATTTTATGGAGGTGGTGTAATAGATGTTAATGGAGATCGATTATTGTGATTGGCGATGTTGATCTACGGTTGGGTTCTATTTTCAGTATTTTGTATATTCAAGACACTTGATCTTGATTTTATGTTGCTTGATGTGTAATAGATCTTAATGGATATTGATTATTGAGATTGATTATTGTAGTAATTGGAAATGCTGAAGATCTAATTGTGTTTTGTGTAATAAAAGAAGGAAAGGGGAAAAAATCATTTAAGAAGGAAGGAATATTTGATTAAAAAAATTGTAAAAATTAATGTTTTACCCTCGGGTAATACCGTACCCGCCTGGGTAGGGTACGGATTCAGCAAAAGTCTACCCGAAAAAATCGGGTAAAATTTACCCGACCCGTTTTATCCGGACCCGATCGGATTTTACCCCTACCCGGCGGGTATACCCGTTTGCCAGGTCTATCAAGGAGACTAACAAAAAAAGCCGCTCCTTATAATACAGTATAACATAAGAGTCTGAGCCTGCCCATCACAGCTATATGCTGAAATGAGTGTCCTTTCCACATAGATGTGCAATTTGGGCTGGTTTAGGATGAGCTTTAACCAACCTAGCCCAAATATGGACAAGCTTTAACCATTTAAACCCAACTAATTTTAAAATGGGCTGGTCTGAGTTGGGTCAATAATTAAATGAGCTGAATTGGGTCAAACCCATTAAAACCATCCCAACCCATTCTAACCCACAAGAAAAAAAGAACCAGGTTACAAAGAGTCAAATCGCGAGTGTTCCAAAATTCGGCACTCACCAATTTTGCCCAAATCGATTTCTAGGGTTCCAAAATTCGGAGACACCGCCAACAACAGGAAAAAAAATGGAGGTGCCTCATGAAAATGGAAATGGTCACGTTTTGGGCAATGGGTTCTGCGTGAAAGCAGATCCGTTGAACTGGGGTGCGGCGGCGGAGGCCCTGAAGGGGAGTCATCTGGATGAAGTGAAGCGCATGGTGGAGGAGTTTTGGAGGCCCGTGGTTCAGCTGCAGAGTCAGACACTGACTATATCGCAGGTGGCGGCGGTGGCCGTGGCGGGCCGTGGAGCTTTGTGACTCGGCGAGAGCGGGGGTGAAAGCGAGCAGCGACTGGGTGATGGAGAGCATGAACAAAGGGACAGATAGTTATGGGGTGACGACAGGGTTTGGTGCAACTTCGCATAAGAGGACTAAGCAGGGAGCTGCTCTTCAAAAGGAGCTTATAAGGTAACAACTTGTTTGATAAGGAGTTAATTTCTTCAACAGAAGAATCAGATAGGAGTAAATTCGCATAAAACCCATCCTCTCCCTGGTGCTGGCTGAGCCAGTAGTAGTCGTGAAACCATGTCGAGGTAGTCACCAGTTGCCACCATTCCGGTGAGCCTGCAGTGATTATGTGCAAGCTACTGTGCAGTTGGGAGTATTAATTCGATGTTAGTTGGGTTGAGTATTAATACGAAATCACGGCTATGGTTTGAGTATTAATACGAAATCACGGCTCCATGATGACAATATCGAAGCCCACATGATTCAGAAATTAGATTTGAAATCCTTTAGCGGCTCACCCAAACGAACTCACTGAAGGTTCCGCTTTAATGGTCGAATTTGGAATGGTTGTTTGTCGAAGGTGCAGACAGTCTGTAGTCGAAATACGGTAGCTCATTTGGGTGGTTTGGTGGCGATGGCAGTATTGGTTGTAGCGTAACAATGGCGATAGCGGTGGTGTTGGCAACTGTGGGTTTTGGTGGGCGAAGGGCAGTGTGGGAATCTCGGAGAACATGGGGTGAGGAAGATGAGGTCAGGAACAGTGTGTAAAGTCGATCCGTGGTGTGGGAAATGGTGGTTTGCGGCGTTGGCGTTGGGTTGACGACGGCGTTGTTGCGTGGAAAGGTAGCGGTGTTGGAATGGTGGTTTGCGGCGGAATTGTGGAATGTGTTGGGCTTGCGACGGTGGTGTTGTGTGGAACGGTGGTGGTGTTCAGAATGATGCTGTTGTGTGTAGCCTAGTGTACCTCCGAAATGTCTCTGTTATCCCTTATCCCGAGTACACTGCTGTGTTCAGACTTCAGACTGTTCTGGTAAATTGACACACGACACAACTTATTTTCTTTTGTAACTTTTGAAAATTTTGAAATGGCTCGCACTTTCTTGCCAGGCTCCATTCAATTTCAAGTGACGAATAAAAAGCAAAAACTAATATTATTTAAAAAAAATAAAAAAATTGCTACAAGCGATAAATCACTACATGGGCATTAATTCGATGTTTGTTGGGTTGGGTTGGGTTGAAACCCAAACCATAGCATTTTTACTCGGGTTGGGTTGGGTTGGGCTTTTTTTTTAAAAAGCCCAAGTTGAGTTGGGTTGAGATGGGCTTTTAAAAGGTTGGGTTTTCTTGGGTTGGGCTGAAAACCAACCCAACCCGTCCAAGTCGCACCCCTATTTCCACACAGTATACCTAAATTGGGATTCATATGAACAATTCTGGAATTAACAGTCTAAATGATTGTTGCCACGCACCTCTAAGCATAATAAGTAAGCTTCAAAGGCAAAAGATAAATACTTATCCTCAAAATCACTGTGCCCCAACATTTCTCAGCCTTGAGAACCACGACCAATAAATATGATATGCATATCAATACCAAAATTAAAATGATAGTTTTATGCACAACCTCTGCTAACATGGATCATGCACAACACAAGAACTATACGACAGCCACTCGGGTATGGGTACTTAAGATGATCTTAACCTCAGGGATGGACTTATAATAATGCATGAGATGATAGAGTAATTTGACTGTTTTAAAAGCGCAAATGCCTTAACCAGGGTGAATTAGGAGCTGGCCTCAAACAAGAGAAGGAGAGAAGAAACATTAAGCTTACCAAATTTATCACTAACCAAATTTGTCATTATAACATTGAAGCGTGAAGCCGTATGACACTAATTCTACTAAATAGAATCCGCAGATATCAATGAAATAGGATGAGAGGGATTAGCTTCCTTGTCAAAAGTACAGAAATCATACAAAATGTAGAACCCATACCAGAAACATAATTAGCATATTAAGCTTAATTCATCCCAATCCCAACATCTTCTAGATGCATACTACCCCGATTGGCTGTATACTACAAGGACTTAGATATTCTTTTCTTTATTCTTCCATTTGGTCTTAGCAAGGAATCCTCAAGCTTTGCATCTTGAATTTCCTTACATAGATACAAATATGTTTGGTTTCTGCAAACAACTCCTTCGAAACATAAATAAAAGTAATTCTTCAAGAAGAATCCAAATCATCCCTACCACCCCCACCCAAGAGAAAAAAGGCTTAGTGAAGAATGAAAGTTAAAGGGCAGGACCCAAGTGTACCTGAAAATTGTATAGATAATTGAAGTGCTTATGAGTTTCACAGAAGATACAGATGCGGACAAGTGCTGCAGCAATGTACTGATTCACCGCAACATCCTGTACAGTTGTAGATGACATTCTTGACGATAAAACTTCCTCCAAAACAGCCATGGCACCATAACCAACGCACAAGTCACACAAATCATCAATAGTTCCATAGTCAGTTGCCAAAGGATCTGGTCTTTGAGGAGAAGAAGATGAAGTAACCACCCCAACCAACGATGGTTGAGGAGGTAGAGGAAAGGCATTTGGCGGAAAGAATAGCACACAAGCATCCTTATAGTGGCCATGCTTGAACAAAAAAGCAAGCAAATGTTGGCGTGCATACTGCAAAGTCGAAATGATAAGCATTAAAAAGTTTGACAGCCATGCAGATCCTAGAAGCATATCTGCTAGTAGACAGGATGGAACAGTAAAAATGAGATGAATCACTAAACAGTTCTCGTGTGTGCACATTTTTGCACAAGAAAGGTAGTCATGTATTCCCACTACACTAGTAATATATTCACATACCAGCCAATGCATGAGCTGCAAATACAAAAAACTAAAACAATCCAAAAGATATCAGAATGGAGATATATTCACAGCTTACTTCTTGTAAGTAGTTAACGCATTCGAGGTATCTAATGCTGTCCAGGTTGCTGCGTGGTCCATCTTCGTAATCTGATCTGTTAGTAGAATTATCACTTGCAGCTTCTTGAGATCGCCTGGATCTCTCTGAACGTGGAAATGTAGATGGCATGTACAGGACGTTAAGATACGAATCAGCGGAAAGAGAATCATCCAAGATGGCTGGTGCACTTCTCGCCAAATGTTCATACCTGTAATTTGAGTTATATTAGTCAAACTTTATGAAATCCCGGAGGCAAGTTGATGCAGCCCCAATAGAATAACAGAGAGAGAGAGAGAGATTTGAATTGGTAGAAGAGAAGATAGAAAGCAAGAAGAAATTAGACTCTCAATTTAGAGGGAAGAAGAACTCGTACGGGGAAATGAGAACTCTAGGATAGGGATTTTGAGAACCAAGGAGGTGGTCAATTCATCAGAGCCATTACATTACATCCAAATGTTCCTCTTATATGACAAAACTAAAATAAAAATGGAAACACAATCCAGTCAAATCCTAGTTTATCGGATTTGACAATCAAGGACTAAAATCCCCAAGATTCCTAGATCAACGACTCAAATCCAACTTATTCCTAATTCTGTATGAATCAAATGAAATAGAGTTCAAATATTTTCAATCCGGCTATCCAGACCCTTTTCGGGTCTCCTTTAATTCCCCACCGTTTCTCCTCCACTCAGAAACGTCTCGTCCTGAGTAAAAGCATGGATAGTGCTGGGAAGTTCTTCCCAGAAAATCCACAACGAGCGCAGCATAGGCATCCTCTCTCAAAGAATCGCCAAGTTGCAGTAGTGGTAGGACAGGATGGACTGGGGTGCTCTACCTTAAATTATCCAGGTTGAAAACATGGGAGGCTCGAGGGCGACGAGGTGATCGTTTTGATGGCTTGCAAGGGCTTGAAACAACAAGGTGATAGGGACTGTGGCGTTTTTGCAACCTAAATACATTACAGAAGCGATCATTTAAGAGAGGGGTACAGACCTCTGTATGAAGTAATGGTTGGTGGACTGATTTTGACGATGTGAAAAGATAATGACAGAAATAAATGGCAGCGGAGTATCCAAGTATCCTCTGATGCCAAATGATGTAACACCAATAGAACTAAAAAGATAGAGAAATCAGAATGGGTTGAAAAGATGGGGAAAGCAAGAAGAGAGATTAGACTCGCATTTAGAGAGACAGAGAAATCATAGGTGGAGATAGAAACCCCATAGATATAGTGGGTTTGAGAACCAGGGAGGGAGAGAGAAACCATTTCTGTCAAATAGT
Organism: Escallonia rubra; assembly: GCA_033065855.1. Taxonomy (NCBI): domain Eukaryota; kingdom Viridiplantae; phylum Streptophyta; class Magnoliopsida; order Escalloniales; family Escalloniaceae; genus Escallonia; species Escallonia rubra. The sequence continues at coordinate 66,793 of JAVXUO010001229.1, read as the reverse complement.
TAGAGCAAATCGTACACATTCGGGATAATATCCCTACACCCTTTGAGGTTATGGGGTAATGGTCAGTCAATTCCATTGACTTCAAAAACGATACCTATCAGTCCAGAATCTAATAGATTTGTAAGATATGCCCTTCCGTTATAACACCATAAGTATTCTGTACGTTTTTTGCTTATGTCAGCGTACCATATATTTAAAAGTGCCAATACAGCCCTTCATAAATTACCATACAAAAATTCCACAACCAAAGTCACCTTCTTCCCCCAAAATCTGACTTCCACCAAAACAAAACCAGATTTTAGGTCTACCAAAACATGAAAACTGCATGATGACCACCCATCTTTGCTATGACTACGGCCTAGTACCCAAAACCCCCAACATGGTTCCTCAAAAGTTCCTAATTCTCTTCTTCTCTCGAGAACTCGAAGGTCATACAGCCGCCATCTCCGCCGCTGGCATTGCCGCGGCACCACCATAGGCCACCGTCTGACCACTCTATGTCACCGATGCAACGCGTAACTTCTATCACCTCAACCCTCCCATCGGCAAATCGAAATCCAAAAGTAAAGCCAAATTCAAATCTCACCATAATCTGCGTCTATAGGTAGGGTTTCATTGTGTGTGATTTGAGTTTGTAATCGTGGGTCTGGAATCAATCAATTTGTGTGTGCGCATGTGTGTGTCTGGAATCAATCAATTTGTGTGTGTCTGTGCTTTTGCAGATATGTGCATGTGCACGTATCTGAGTTGTGGAGATCTGTGCTAGTTTGGTGTGTGCGACTGAGTGCCTGTGTGTGCGCAGAATTGTGGTGGTTGTGGTGTCAGTTGTGGTAGTTTCGTAGTGGTTGGTGGTTTTGGGGTGGTGCCGTGGTGTCAGTTGGAAATTTTACTACTACTCTTCCCCCACCTTAAATCAAAAGCCTGGCCTCATCACACTATAAACTGCAGTATCTCAGACGATCCCAAAAGAATTGTTGAAACTTTTCCTCGTGACCAAAGTTTTGGAATTGGCCGACACAAATAGAAACTTTCAATGTCAAGACCTATGTCTGTGTAACAAAAATACTTAATAGGATTGTTCGTAACCTCCAAAAAATAAGAAGAACAATTTATCATTTTCCACGAAAAGAAAACATAACATAGGAGACATGGCAACTGAGAGTTACGTAAGTAGCATGCAAGGATACCGCTATAGGACCAGGAAATATAGGTATTACATAGCATCTAGTTCAGTCTGTGAGGCCGTTTCAGCCAGGATTTCTGGTTGAGACAGTAGATATTAGTTTACACTATTTGACACGGATGGGAGGTAAACTTGACACATGGTCAGGTGGGAAGATGGTTGTATTACCCCAAGGAGCTGATTTAGAAGACAGGGAATTAAGTAGGGCTTTAAGGCCAGGTCGCGAGCAGCATACATATGTTTACCAACTACAAAATATAAGATATAGATTTAAAGGCTGTTAGTTTGTTATTAAGGGCTTTATTTAGTTGTATGAATGACTATTGACTAATAAGGGGGATGAGACGTGGTGCGATCGTAAGGTTGCTTATTGACAGCGCAAGGCGAGAGGGTGAGCCTTGGTGCAACAGTAAGGTTGCTCCCATTGTGACCTGGAGGTCACAGGTTCGGGATATGAAACAAGCCTCTCCATGAGAATTAAAGGCTGCATATATCAACCCCCTTCAAGGTGGGGAGCCTCGTGCACTTGGCGGCCCTCTTTTTTGGCAGGGTAAGGCTGCAATAGCTGGATCCTTGTGCAGTGGAGTAGTTTACGAACGTCTATGCTGGCTTCAAAATGGGGGAGCTTCCTCTGTGTCGCCTCGCTCTTTGTTCTCGAGTCCTCTATTTTACTAGCTCAAGGAGAGTCAGACGCATAGTTTTCACCTACTATGGACAAGTTTTTCCTACCAACAAGGATGTACGCTGCCATTTCTTTTTCTGCAGGAGCCCGGTCAGACAGGGAAACCTTTAGGTAGTAAAATAGTTCATTTTTTCTTACACAAGGTTGCCCAGTTTTGGAGCCTTTTCTAATACGTGTTTACTAAACAAAAACGTAGATGCGACTTGCTTCTTGCTCTCGGGTTTTCTTACAACATTTAGTCAAGAGATTTAGCCAGAGCTACAAACAAGACTCCATCCCCATTCCCAGCTAGAGGATATCTAGAAAAATATACTCACGGGCAACTTTTGTAGACTTAATGCAAGGCTGTGAAAACTGGGCCCTAGAAGACTACTGGCTAACTCAAACGGGTTACCAATACTAGGCCATTATGAGCTACTTTAAGCGGAACTTAAACCCCGCCACCATGTGGATTATAAGAATGATAACTCTAAAGCTAGATTTTATTGATTACCATATTTCTTAGTAGATCATGAAACACCCCAAATGGTCTGCCTATACATAACTGTAGGAGTGTACGTGTATGTCATTCCCATGAACAAAGAACCAGATGCAGCCAGGTATGGACTTATGACCATGTGCTGCAAAAATGTCCCAGAAATATTAGGGTCTGCTACGTCAGTAATTGCTATTTCAAAGGCATAAACATTATGTTGGTTTCACATATTTGTAATGTCGTCCAAAATCCTTGTCACTAGCCCAGATAGATTTAATCAACAAAGACATAAGATTCTTATTCTGCTGAGGCTATTTGCACACCATTTCAAAAATTATTTGTCGCTAATGCTAAAAATTTGTCACCCTTTATGTTGTACATAGTAAAAGAGCGTGGGTGAGAGCCCCAACATTTATTTTCTAAAAAAATATAGAGTTAACAAACTACTAATAACAATCTACCAGGTTTGAGTCCTTTGAATATGCTGGTTCTACAGTTGGCCATAAGGAAGCTAGCCTAAGGAGATAATCAGACCCGAGAAAATAGAGTTATATCTTAAAACTTGAGTACTGTCTTACATGGAACGAACAGAAGCAACATCAGCTGGTGGACCACCTTCTATTGTATTAATTATCTCCACAATCACAGTTGCCGGATCACCCTTGTTTAATTGAAGAGCTTGCCTACACAAAAACAGCGAACACTGAAAATTTGAACCATATTTTTCCAATAAAAAATCATTCTCACTAACATTGTTAAGTGCAACTACAGATTGATTTTTCCTAGAAGAATTGGAGAGTTGATATGAACTTCGCATACTTAAATTTTACACGAGCTTGTGCATAGTGCTCCATCCGAAGTAAAGCATGGCCCCACGCATTCCAAACAGGGAAAACATCAATCTGAAAAAAGTAACATTGAGTAATTATCTTTGCCTCGGCAGAAGGAAGCATAAGAAAATAAAATACTAGAAAGCCCTTGAATTGTATATACCTTACACTTCTTACAAGTATATACGGCCATATCGTATCGTTCATCAATGATTAACCGGTCTCGCAGGCGAGCAGAGGAATTCTTATCAGCAATATCATCCAGAGAGGCAGCAATTCCTGATCCCAGAAGGCTTTGCAGCAGTTCAGCACGTCCCAGCCAAACGTCAGCTTGTGCAAAAGCTTCAGACAGCTCATCTGTGGACTGACTACCAACACTAGAGCTGCCGGCATCAGAGGATGCATCATCAGCATCTCTACTTCTTTCAGAATTACTAGACAAGTCGTTACCCCCAGAAAGCTTTTTAAGCAGGGTTTTGGCAAACAGAAGTCCCTGTACATGGGGCATAACTGAATTATGTATTTTGCATACTGCATAATCCTGTAGCTACAGTAGCATATTGACAATCTCCGCAGACTACATTCCAAATAAAAATTGAGCTCATACCTGAACAAATGTTTCCGTCACACGATATGCTCGACCAATAATTTCCATTGATGCAATCTCAGGCAACTGTTGGGAGCTTAAAACAATTTTCATTTGATTCATGCACAAGTCCAGAGCCCCTTTGGCTGATATAACCTCATCCGAACACAGCAAAAGCAGTGCCTATGACAAATGAGTACAGATTATGATACAGAATATTACTCATGAACTACTCTCCGTACTTTGCACATATACTGTCAGCTTCATACATGAACGAATGACTACAATTTATTATACCATACCTTAAAGAGAATGATGTCAGGAGCACTTTCATATCGGTGAGACGAACGAACAGCTTCATCCTTATTTGGATCACCAGTGAGCATCCACTCCTCAGCAATAGACACAGAAGGAAGCCGCTCTTGCCCATCTGCGGAGTAGAATGAAACCCGATCTTCTTGAATCCCAGCCATTGCCTCCCAAGCAACTCTTTCAGATTGTGTTAATCCAGAGCTCTTTCTTTTTCTATAAGCATCCTTTGAAGTAGCTTTATCACCGGTATTGCGTGGAGTCCAAGAAAATGCTCTACGAGCCTCCTTTTGCAAGTTATTTAGGCTGTTCGTAAAGGATGATCTCATAGGCGTGCCTGTTCTCGTCTTCTGCTTTGCTCTTGGACCTGAAACTGGGATCCGATGCTCTCGAGAAGAGGAACTAATACTGACAGCAATAGCTTTGGCAGCATATGCAAGAATCCTGCTGTTGTCCCTCAATGAAGGAAATTCTTTCAGTATCTGCAAAAAAGTATCATTCAAACAAAAATAAAGCTCAAAGGGTAAAGGAAAGCAAGTTTGTGTTTACGGTTTGTATAAAATAACAAATATACCACAGAAGCAGACTGCAGTTGCTTTCGCATCAGCAAAACTTCCAAAATCAAATGAGGGTGCTCATGCAAGGAAGAGCATCTCTGCTGCCATGGCAATGGCAAGGCAGCCAAGACGCGTAGACCTAATGCCCACGAATTAAGCCTGGAAACCTCGACTTCAGACAAATTACCATCTCTCCGCTTCAAGAAAAAGTGAACCTTCATTGAAGAGCAAACACTTTTAAAACAGCATAGAATTGTAAATATCAGAGGCATCAATTACATCGCAGCAAAGGGAAACACACACATACACAATCTAAGTGTTTACTAAGCAACCACTTACAAGAAGCTGCTTTGATCGCAGGTTGGGCAATAGCTGCATTGCCCCCATTGCAACAGGTAAGGCATCGTCAGTATCACGTAGGGAAGAAAGAAATCGTGAAGCTTCTGCTGGACCGCCACCGTTCAGAGGGTCTGCAGTAAGAAGCTTCACAAGTTGACGACCCTGCAGCTCTCTCCGCAGTTCAATAGAAAGTCCTGCACTTTCAGCTACTTCTAGGGCAGCAGAAACAGCTCCTTTTCCAGCTAATCTAAGTGCGAGACCCTCAGGATCTTCCTTACAATCTGCCTCCACCTAAAAAAGCTGCTGTTAAGTGGAGAAGATCTAAAAAAAAAGGGACTCTTATTGTCATAGATCAATTTCAACCTCTTGCCAACTGTTGTAATGCTCGTCTGCACATAAAATGTGATTGTATCGCAGCAGAGCTTGTCTCATTTGAACTACCTAGTTACAAAAAAGATGTCTGTTATTACATGTAATGGTTCAGCGTGAAACCATCTCTGGAAATAATATAAAGAATCGCCAAAACTCAAAACCCTCTAACCCAAAAATTCCACAATTATGAAGTACATTAAATACCTCATTCCTGATGGGATCACTTCCAGGCAAGTGGCAGCTGCACATAGTGAGAACATCTAATGCAGCATGCAACTCCCATCTGTTCAAGTATCTGAAACAGGCAGGCAACATTCAAGAAGCTGAACTGAAATAGCATGACCATGCCGGTCTGCCACACATGCATATCATGATGATGGATGCAAGCAGATAAAGTGGAAAAGATAACTGTAATAAGAACCATGTCAAGCTGATAGGGAAGTATGAAGAATTTAGCTTTTGAAGGTCGTTAACGATTGATACCACCAAACCCCCCCCCCCCCCCCCCCGGGCACTTCCAGAAAACGGATTGTAAGACAGTTTCAAATCAAATAGAAATATTTGAAATAACGTCAAGCCGATACAAAAGTACGAAATATCTAGCTTCTGAAGGTTATCAACAAATGAGATATCTCCCGCCCTTTCGAAAGTGGTTAAAAGACTGTTAAAAACGAAGATATTATATGTCACAGTCAAACAGAAAGAAAGACAGTGTTGCGCCACCTTAAAACACACTGATGTCACAAGGTTACAATTACATAAAAATGTATAATTCTGAAAAGATCCAAGTCTTAATCAGAATGGGGAAGATAGATTTGTTGACATACTTTAGGGCAAGTCTAGCCGCCAGTTGTTTATCCTTCAATCGTAGGCAATACTGCCAACAATTGCTCCAAATTCTATGTCCAGTATAAGCTTGAGTGTCTCCGGACACTACATCAATTTCCTCTCCACGTTCAATGAGTAGCTGAAGTAATCGATCCGAGGCTCCGGTTCGCAAGCAACGATCCGAGAGAGCAAGAGCATCCATCAATTTTCCTTCATCAACTAATCTATACAGTAGAAAAAATCATATTATGGCAATATTATGACGGTCAAGTCGTTTAAAATAACATCAATCTATTTCGAGAAGTCACGTCCCAAGCTATAACATGTACAGTGAAACAAGCAAAATCAGAAAAGGACCAAATTAACTCAAGCCGTGAATGAAGCTAGCCACTTATAAACTCAGTTCAAGCATTCAATGTGATGCAGTAGCATTGGGCCTAAGAAGCATAAAAGATACCAACGAGTCACGTTCATGAAATAAACGCGGGTCAAAATAGCAAGTTATATATATATTGTTGAATGTTCAATGTGATGCAGTAGCATGGGGCCTAAGAAGCACACAAACTTCCTAGGAGTCATATTCGTGAAACACACACCCAATACCAACACTCTGCGGTCAGTATCGACGAGCTTCTAGAGACTCTTGCTTAAGTAAAAGCCTACTCCTTCTCATGCTTTTTAATAAGGCTAATTTCAACATAGATCCAGTACTAGTCTTAGCGTCCTTGCTTTCCCTCCACGTTAAAGGAATTAAGAAGTGATAGAAATAAGAGCGCAGACTGGACAGGCTAATTTACTTCTTCTTCAGCTTCGCCCATAGCATAAAAGCTAGTTACCAAACAAGTGAAATCTTTTGTTCATATCACCGGAGTAACGCGCCGCAATGAATCCCTATAAAGACCAACAGCTATAGTTATGCCTGGGGGAAGATATTTCCACAAAAGATTGTAGTCATGTAGAAGCAGGAGGAGTGTTAGGTCTTAACCCCAACAGGTCATTAACAAATAGAATATGTTGAAACATAATAATACAAAGTGATAATGTGGTCGATGAAGACAATCCACTGATATAAATATGCCAAAAGCACAAAATAATGAAAGCAGGCGGCCTCGTACACAAAGTCATGCAGCTGCTTATTGGCCTCAAGCACGAAGGCGGACGACGCCTTACTTAAAAAAGTCTGTCACAAGGCGTGCTTCTGCAGCCATTCAAAATGAGCATATCAAAATAAAGACTAAGGGTAAGATAACGCTTATTGCAGGGTTGGGGAGATGGAAGGCAGCTGTTGCTGAAATCAGAATCCCCCAATGGATGTTACTAACACTTCTTTGACTTGTCCATAAATTCATGCATAATTAACAACTTCGGACACAAAGCCGAGTCTTCTTTACAATTCTTCCTTCTATCTCACTCTTTCCTTTTGCCTCCTCGTCTCTTTTCCCAATCTTTCCGTCCTAAACTCTTTTTTAGCAGCTCAAGTTGTTTATCAAAAGCAGAAGCTCCAAAGACAACGGAGGGCAACCCAGTCTTTGTTGGAATGGTCTAATAAGGCCTAGTCCAAACACTGACATACTTGGTGTGGGTGCCATGGAAAAGGTGGCGGAATGTTGTCATAACAGAATTTAGACAGAGACATACTAAAGAACTACAGAATATCAAAATATATCATATTTACAGCTGTAAGCATTGCAGGTAGTATAACAACATAAGGTAGGATAGCAAATCCAACAAGTGGAATCTAAAACTGAATCTTCAATCTAAAACTACAATCCAATTGCACACAATTTTATAATTAGGAAAGCTGAATACACAGTCACACCGATTCAAAGCGACGAAGGAGAGGATAACATAATCACGGCATACTTTGGGCTAGGTCTCTATGGAGTGGGCATAAACAGGCACCAGGAAACATATAGATCCAAACAAGACCAAACAATGGCAATTACAATGACAGAACAAGCATAGGAGAAATAAGGCAAAAAAAAAGAGCCTCCACTACCTACTTTGGGCTAGGTCTCTATGGAGTGGGCATAGTCAGTCACCAGGCAACATATAGATCCAAACAAGATCAAACAATGGCAATTGCAATGACAGAACAAGCATAGGAGAAATAAGGCAAAAAAAGAGCCTCCACTACACGAGTCCTATCAAAATGAAACATAGTACTGAGAGGTTCACTGTATATCAATAACAAGGTCAGAAAATTTCCCTCAACAAATAACTTAGTTTAGTCTCTAGTACTTCATGGCTAAAGCACCTCCCATACAACCGCCCAAACCCCAGCCCACCCCCTCCTCATCCACAACTCCCCACCCCCAAATTTTGTATATATACATATACATATACATGTGTGGGTGTTGGCGTGTATGAAGTACAACAAAACAAAAAACAAAAACAGAAGGTCCAACCGTATCTTAAATTAGGCCAGCATTCAAATAAGGTGCTTCCATTTAGGGAGTAAAATAACCCCAAGTGTCCAAGTGATAGAACAACTAAGATGTGCACGAGCCCTAAAGAAAATATAGACAGTGATAAAAAAGATGAAGCAACAAAAAAGTAATCATAGAGCATGCGAAACCAAAGAATCATAGTACCGTTCCACAGCTTTTTCATAGGGCCCCTCATTCTCCCAGTCAAAAGAAAGGAAAACCGTTGTATCAGGTTCAGCAGCTTCAGACTGTAGAGATTCATGCCAAGACTCGGAAGCTACACTGCCTTGATTATTTGTGTCCGACAGAACTGTACTGCTAGTGGTAACGGCAATGTCATCAACTTCAGACTCAGAATCACTGTCGTGCTCACGGAATCGTTTGATAGAGGTTTTTGCTTCTGGTTTCCCTTCGCTTTCATTACTCGTTTGTTCAGCCATCACAACAAACTCCAAAACTCTATGAAGGTTAGTTTGCATTTGTATCCAGCGATTCAAGGTTGGGAACCTGTTCGTCAAAAGCAGAACAATTGTGTAAACCAGGAAAGTTGCAACTCGCCACTCTAAATATATTTTGCAGAAACTAACCTCTCTGATTGATCAAGAGCAAATTCATAGAACAATCTGTCCGCATCGGGTGTCTGGAGTGAAGCATCGTTCAAGGAACTCGATATACTAGAGTCACTCCCATGGTACAATATACTACTCCCAAAAACACATGCTAATACAGACCTCACAGGAGATAGTTTAACAAGATGCTTAACTATATCCAACTGAAGAGGGTACAGCGGGACTCCAGGTGTAGCTGAGGAACGGCTATAAGAATTGGGTTTAGCATCCCTAGAAGATGGGGAAAGAACTTTGCATTCTGGATAACCCTTAGGACAGGTAGGAGTTACGGGGATGCATGCCCAGCCATGACCAGATCGTGGAGGATAAACTGGAGGTACACATGCAGATATTACTTCATGGACAAAATCAGCACACATGAGTTCTGCTACCTTTCCAGCTGCATCAGTGCTACCTCGGTCAAAGACAAGACGAGTTAAAAGCTGCAAGAAAAAGGCCAAATGCATGAATTCTGAGTTATTCAAAGAAGCATCAATCCTGCCTTACATAAAAGCAATGACTAGTAGATTCAAATCAATTAGAATAAGTAAACCAACATGTGCATTTAAATTAACCAGAAAAAAGGTCAAACAGAAGGGGACACATATGGTGTACCGAGTAAAGCTAAAGAACTTCATAGACACAGGGTTCATTTTAGCAAGAAATAATTTGAGGGCATGAAGTGGAGAGTGTGTATTACCTTTTGATGCATAGCCTGATCAAGTGAGATTTAAAAATCAATTTTAGTCTATCTGGAACATTTGGTTGATTCCGGACTCGGTGATTGAGTCGTAGCAGAGCTCGTCCAATTGAGGAGGAAGTTCTCCATTTATAGTTGTCTATGAAGCTAAAGGAACTACGGAGTGAGGAGACAAAATTGTCCCTCGCTAAGCTTAATGCCGTCGTTACAAATAATCCCTTCTTGTTGGCACGAAATATCTTCTCAAGGCTCCAAGGAAGCGTTTTTCCTATATTTGGATAGCTATGGGAGATCTATAGATAGGTGATCATTTACAGGGTTGCACCTCCAGTTTGGCACCATTCTAAATGGTTTTTGTTTATCAAAAAAAAAAAAGAAATATAAATATGAGTTACTGCAAAAGCATTCAAGAACCTTACATCTTTAGGCCACTCGTAAACGAGTGAGAAATAGTTGAAATCATGGGTTGTATCAGTCCCATCAACTATGTCACCAATCGCAGCAATATGGAGAATAAATTGTGAAAGATAGGTTGTGGCCTTAGAATTTAATGTGACAAATAAACTCTTTCCAGCATCCTTTACATCATAGCTGGCAGAATATGCAATGTTTTCACCAGCAGCCGAGCTTGGGATTGATTGTCTCAGGGCTCTCAACCCAAGCCCAAGAACCCCGTCCTTGTCAAAACTAGGAACAGCCTTTCGACCAGGATGTGAACCCTCCCCATTCAAATAATCCCTTTCTGTTTCTTCATCGGCAACAGCTCTTGCAAGATTGTGAAGCTTGCCTGAAATTTTGGAAGGTACATAAAAGCCTTGGAAAAGCATTTTCTGTGGTACATAATACAGTAACGAATGAACAACTACAATTAAATTCTTCATAAGTCAGCAACAACAAGAATAGTAGCGAAGGATAAGCAATAGATAAAGGTTACCACTCAGGAATTGTCGCTTCCCTTTGTGCGCATCTTCAATCATCTGATGTAACATAACAAGAGCGCGTTCTCTATGTCCTTGTCGGTGCAACTCCTTCGATGAAAAAACAATCAGCTCCCCGGATAAAATGGCCTGTAGAGCCGGAGGTTTATCCTGAACGAGCAGATTGGCATGTTGAGAAGCTTATTGTACACAACGTCGACTTGAAAGAACTAAGTAAAGGGGACTAGCCTCTATATAGTAGTCAATAAACTAGGGATGAGATAACCGATGTTTAATGCAAGGGTTGCACAAAAGCCTATATATCACAAAATGATATGGTTTCACAACCTAAAAGGCATATCACCTGGTTTAGCTAATTGAAACCATTTAAGCTGGTGAGAGAACTTTGATTCTACAGAACCATTTGTTCTCCTCTTTTGATAAGTAAAGGCATTCAGGCTATGAATGGAAGGAAAAAATAAAAACAGAACTTTATAAATCCTTTGTTGAGGTGCACGAGTGGAACTGCGTTAGTCCCACATCAACCTGGCAAAACAAGTTTGGCATATGTACTTGTACACCTGGCCAAAAAATGCCCATACAGGCTGCAAAAAAACAGGTATAGGCATTGAAAATCAAGACTCGCTAGATTTTGACCCAAACCCAAACAGACCCTTAATTCCGGGTCAGATTGAGTCGGGTGCAGGTTACCCGGGTTCACCCTAATTTTGATGACATATATAGGTTAGTCCAGCTTTAGGGTTTGGAGATATATTCTCCATCTCTCTCTCTCAGCCACCGCCCATCCCTCCTCTCTATCTCTCTCTCTCCCACTCATACAGACACAACAATCCAAGTCTCCGCCCCTCTCTCTCTAACTCCCACTCTTACAGTCACGCACTTCATCTAAGTCGCCGCCCCTCTCTCTCTATCTCTCACTTAAAAATCATATACTTCTCTACAGCCCACCGCAGCTCTGCCGTCCACTTTCCTGCCGCCGGTCCTTAACCACAACATTGCCGTCCACCTCCACAATCACCGCCGACCATCGCAATTACCCTCTCCCTCTCGTTGCCAGCCACACCGGCACCGCCCACTCTTCACTGTCCAAATGCATACTTATTTTTTTGTACATAATCCGCCAAAATGAAACTGGTCTTCTGGAGCAAGGTAGCACTTGGCCTACCAATTAAACTAAGATGAGACTAACACGAGGAAAGGAAGTATCTCAACTGAACGGCATCCATAGTGAGTTGACTAAGGGAAGTGGCTCTACTAAAGTTGTAGGAGACTCGGATCTCTCTTAGTTAGGGCAGGAGCTTTGGTATTAAACTGTAAAGATAATATGGAACAAAAATCTGAAATTTGGCCGGTTTACCCACGGGACTACCCGCCGCCTGGGTAGGTAGGGGTATAGAAAAGTGCTACCGTAAAAAACCGGGTAATTTTCGCTCGGACCTGTTTTACACGTACCAGTCCTGATATTACCCATACCCGGCGGGTTGAACCGTTTGCCAGGTCTATGAACTTGGTTGGAACCAAGTCCTATTGGCTTAAGCTTTTAGGTCGAGTTAGGCTCAATCCTGCATATGTGGGCCATCTTGGGGGACACAGGGCACCCTGTTATCTCCCTATTGTGGTATCAGATCCCATGGTTGGCAACCTGGGCCATGCACTCGTGTCGGTGGCTCTTAGAAGAACGGTAATTTGTGGCGGAGCAGGACGCAACAGGGAGCTTCGGTGGTGGGTGGACTTACACGTGAGAGCGAGATTGTTGAGGTGCATGAGTGGAGTTAGTCCCACGTCGAGTAAGTGTGGAAAATAAGGGTCAAGTTGGGCTCATCATGTGTCTTCCTTGATGGTGGACACTTGGCTCCCGGTATCTATCTAATATCCATTAGTTGGGTGGGAGTAGGAACAATTTTCCAGTTTTCATTTCCAGTTTTGAGAACCGGAGAAAAAACATATTTGGTAGCCACTTCGAGTTTGGTGCCAGAAAGAGCTTTCATTTTCGGCTGGTTTCTAGAAACCCAAAAAGGAAGTTTTAGTTCTCTTTTCCCCTATCACGTTGAGATCACCATTCAATCTTCATCTGCCAACCATACCCAACCCCACTGCCACCACGTCATGATAGCCACCCAACATAACCGCCAAGACTACAAGTCACAACGACCCAACATCCACCACCACCCAGAAACATCAACCAACAGAAAACACGCTGCCCAACACCATGACCGCCGAACCCAACAATTACCCCTTGGACGCCATAAAAAAAATACAGATCTAAACTAACTTTGTCACAGACTGAAGCCAAATCCATCATCCCCATTATAGCCTTGCCATCGATCTCTAGATCCGTGTCCTTCCAGTGTTTTTCTTACTCATTAGATTTGTGAGCATCTCCTTCTTTGTCACTTCTATTTAAAGATAGCTTTTAGTTCATATTACTCGATATTTGGTCCAAGGTTTATCAATTTTTGGATTGGTTTTAAATGCTTTACTTTTTCTCTTCCTGCAGTAACCACCATCAGCCACGACCACCATTGAGTTTAATGGGCCCGGACCAGAAACCAAGCACCACTGCCTTATCCATTATACCAAATTCTCCATAATCTAGAAAATTGTGGAAAATTTTGTCTGAACAAGCCCTTATTTTCGGTATCCTCTCTTTTCTCTTACTCCAATGTACTGTATATTTTACTGAAGCAAAAACAATTACTCGGACAAACAGAGAAATATAAGCTCCGTATATCACGTCACGAGTAGGAAAGATTATCATCTTCAAATCGGCCCGTTGGACAAAACAGTGACTAGCCATTTGATTAAAATAACCATTTGTTAGGGCTTCCGTACATGGAGAGAATGCGCTCCCATGAAAGCTCAATTATCCATAGTCATATTGATGAAGATCTGAAAACTAACATGAACACAATTCAACAAACAGATATCCAATGCATAACCTGTTCCAACAACTCCTGCAGACGCTTGAGGACACGCTTTGTTACAGAAATTATTCCCATTTCATGAATCTGGTCCCAATAAGATGAACCTATCTTTGGCGAACCACCAGGGTAGATCTCAGACAACATAACTTGAGCCTGCATTTGACAAATTTAAGTCATATCAATTTCAGCTCTTGATTTCTCTCAAGATAAAACATCATTTACTTTCTTTCAATAAATCCTTATACCCAGGAAAAAGCAAAGACTATAAAAAAAGGTTTGATATCTTACTGTTCAAGGACAACAAAAATGCAAGAGCATAAAGCGTCAATATGAGCCTATGGGGAAAGAAGGGGAGGTGCTATCACCGTCGAGGGCAGCATAATATGTATCTCTCTCTAGAGTTACTTTCAATTTCGATTACTGTCATTTCCACTCTGTAGTTAAAGTTCTATTAGTTAAAAAGATATGATAAGTTTTAACATCCTAGAAGCGATAGCATAGTAGGCACCTAACATACTATGCTTCCTTTCAGAATACAACTTCAACTTGATGATCACCCACTCAAACTGTCGGTGTCCTTGAATATAAACCTTCCTTGGTTTAAATGCTTTTTTATTACTAAAACAAATTCTTCTCGCTCAATTACTGGTTCAATTGATAAAGCCATGTCTTTTACGTCAAGGTTTCTGCTGCAAATATTATCAAACTGTCATCATAGGTCTCTCACTTAATTGCTCATTGCATCGCTGACCCATAACTTTAAGCTGAGCTGAAAAACTGGAAAAGTCACCAGGGATCAAGACTCGACACCTGGGCATGAAGCAGAAACTAAGAGTCGGCTTTCAGGCTGTTTGTTGGACAGCCCAGCTCCAAAGGTAGATGTAGCTTGAGAGTGTTTAGCATAAGAGTGCTGAGCTTGAGGTTATATTTTCTTGACACTCCGTGGTGGCTCAGTTACGTCATTGCCGATATGCAAGCATATTAATCAATCATGCTATTGTCTAGTGTATGAAGATCCTTAATTCAGTTCGTTTCTTTTCTGCATTTGTTCAACATATGTATCAGGGTATTCTCTTTCTTGCACAACTTCTGCTCATTCCCTTGCTATTCAGGATATGCAGAAAGACAGGGAGATTGCCAAACTTCCCTTAGGAAGATAGAGGATTGTGAGAAGAAATTGTTGCCAGTCTCTTCTCTGGGGAAAACCATTAAACTAATTGAAGCTTCTAAGTAGTCATAACAAGTGATGCAATGATCTACATTGGAGTTCAGTTAACGTTTGCGGATGGATTTGGAAATAATGCCCGAGACAGAATTCTAGATACGGAGCATTACACTTTTGTCCAGCACTCTACAGTATCTAATTCCATTTGCTGGACACCATCTCCTTCGAAGCAATAGGAATCCAGTGAAGGCCCTCATTCCTTGGTCCAAAACTCATTTGACTTCCAAGCTCGATGGCTACTCAAATGAGGAACGCTCTTCACCTCTGACTGAAATTTCAGCATGCTGACGGACGAGAACGAGATAGGCACCCTGATCCCACAAGGCAATCCAGAATCTTTTTTAGGAGACACGACAAGACAACTATGTCAAGTAGTGACTAGTTGTCCTTCGAACAACCTATACAATCAGTGATTCCTCCGGCCACGAAGGCAGTTCGCCACCTTCTTATATGCACACTGATACTTTGCCTTTGCACAAACAAAATCTGGAACAGCATAGCAATTTTCTTCCATCCCTCCCATGTTCATTCTCCAGGATGTTGATGACTCGGCATCTTCCCATCAATCTCCAATTCCACATTCAAGACCTTAACCTCAAGCCCCAACTCTGAACCATCTCATTGTCGAAGGAGCCATCTCAAAACGATTGAATGAAGCTGCTGATTGGTCTCTCTATGGAAGATCGCAGCAAAGTTATCCCAGCGCCTCAACAACCTCGGACTTCGCCTCCACTGGCCTCACCCTTTTCCCTCCAAGCTGAACGATCTCGTAGAGGGGCTCAGACCCAATCCCGTCCCTCAAAAAGCGTGATGGATTTCTCTCTCCCCCCCCCCTCTTCCCCTTCTCTCTTAAAGACTCATTTTTCTTTAGCTGCTCTGAGTATGTCTAACTTACAAAATCCAAAAATAGCAACTTGAGTGTAATATTGATCATCAATCCGGTATTATTTACTACGTATTTGTAAAGATACTAAATTTCTTCAGTATAACTGCATAGAAATATGGTGTAATATATAGATCATCAATAGTGTTATACTGTTATTTACTACATATTCGGAAGAATATCCATTTTTTTCAGTATAATGTTTATCCAAATCATAACAGCTCAATTTGGAGTTACTTATAGAATTTCCACATGGCCTAAGCCTTGCATATCATCTACGTCTCCTTAAAAATATTCTGATGGCAAATTTCTAAGATTTGCAGAAACGTACACGCCTATAACTAACACCATATCTACCAGGAGGGCAATACTTTAAGCATATACCCAGCTACCCTGCAAAGATATTTCCTTGGGAAAACAAGTCCCCTCTACAAAATACAGACAAGTCAAACTTCTGCTACTTCAGGATCTCACACATGAATTTCTTTGGCTTCTGAACATTGTCCTAAACTAGACATCTATGTGCAGCATGACATTTTCGGGAAAAAGGTCAAATTCTGGATGTAACCTTTCAACAGAGACGTCTTGGTTATGACCTACAATTTCTATGCAAGCCAGTATGACAAACTGAACTGGCCATGAATGCAAAGATTTCACAGCACTAGTAGAGAGAAGAAATTGGGCATGATAATATATACAGACACATCAGACAAGACCATCGAGTTTCCTGCAATATCTTCCAAAGATCAAATCTTCAGATATAAGAAATGCAATAGCTAGATGTTTCAGCTTCCTCAAAGACAAAAATTTCCCATTTTGTGGTATAGGCGTATAGCAAGTAGACAGGTTAAATCTAATCAAGAGAGAAATGCGAGTAGCATAATGCTGAATCCACAAATATAACTTCCACATCTATAGTTATGTCAATTGCCTGATCAAGAAGCTTTTGGGACATATTTGTGAACTTTGAAGAAGTTGCGGCAACATCAATACACAGAAGCAGCTGGAAGGGAAAAAAAAAACATGTCAGCCGACTTTCATAAACGCAAACAGGTAGTTGCATATCGCATAAACTAGAAAATGGCAAGGAATAAGCACTTACTGCTGGCAAAGGACCTAACTGAGAGCGTAAAGAGGAGAAATCCAATTCTTGGACGATGGAAGTTCCATCAGCAGCACGAGAAACTGCATCCTCCACCTGGGAAAGGATGCAAGAAGGACATCCCCGTTTTTAGGTAACTTCATATTTAATGCTAAGATCTTAAATATATCACAGAAGGAAACTACGGAGAGAGTGCTGCAAGTCAAAAGGTTCACTCAGAAAAGCATGATGTAACGAATGTCGTCTTATGGCAATATAACCTATGCAGAGTAGTAAAATATGGGGCAACGAATGAATTTCTGCACTTCAAAGTTTGCCCCGTATAACGCTACAAAATTAAGCTACCAGAAACAGAAATTAAAAAAAATAATAATAATAAGTGACAGTATTATGCACATATATAGTCACTTAGCTTGACTTTTTACCAAAAAGTCTTAGCGTTTCAAGGTATCAATAAGTCAGATCTATTTATCAATTGTAAAGGTATTTAACTAACTGCAGAAGTATAAATCTTACAAGTCAAGTCTTTGAGCAATAACTAAGTTATTATTTGCTGGCCCTGCGCCGGGGTCAGGTGGTTGGTTATTGTATGTCATGGGCAGTACGGGTTGCTAATATCTTGATTGCTCTGGGTACATCAACAGTAAATGGGTTCGCCCCCATAACCCATCGGGCAATACAACTTGTACATATAAAAATAATTAGACTACAAATGGTTCTCTCGGCCTACTGCCAGTAGTTCAATCATTATCCAGGAACAGCAAGAAAGCACTGCGCTAAATGCGACGCAATTGTACTAAATGGAGAGCTGACAGAGATTCTAAACAAATAGATCATCATAATCGGAAAGGGAAAAAAGCGCATTCTCGTGAAAACAAACAAAATTTCTCAAGAGGCGCTATAAAATTTTCAAGGCACTAAACTTTCTTCTAGGTTCAACTGTTCCTTTTAAACAGAGAGTAGTCTTCGCCATTTCAGATAAACGTCAGTCACTACTACTTGCTAAAGTAAGAAAACAATTTGTAAATTCAGAAGTTCAGACACTTGACTACACACCCCCAAAAAACAAGGCCTGTCTAACATAATTTAATATGAACCATGTCTCAAACTGTTAGCAACAAAATTCAACAAAAAAATGCAATCCATGTACAGTTACAACGTTGAAATTTTTTTCCCGGGTCACTATCACGAGTTTGATACTTGTTACAACTTTTGCTAAGTCACGAGTTTGGATCTTACAGATGCTTTCTTGAAGGCACTATCTACCCACTCAGCTAACTCAAGTGTTGCTTTGTCTTCTGGAGGTAAAGAAAAACGATGAACAGCCTCTTCTCCAATATCATACTTTGCCCTCTGCATGCAACTGCCCAACCAACAAACATCAGTTTCAGGGACCTTAGATGCAGAAACTTAGCAAGACAGAGAATTTTTAAGGGGAGGCAATGAAAACTGATAAACATAGATATGCACATGACTATGCTTGTTTAGGCTTGAGAGTTGTCCTAAATGATGAGCATGGTAATTTCTTGACATTAATCTGCTATCATAGTTGTTATTGTTGCTTCTTTATTTCCTATTAATTAATGCAATGCAATTTCCTCAGCAAGTCGTCAGTTCGTCATTCTCAATCATTCCATGAAAGCCAACACGAATGATATCCTTCATTCAATTATTTCCAGATATTTGTGAACTAATACAGATTCCTATTTTTTTATCTCCTAACATTGCAAAGTAATTACTAATTAGCGTATGCAAGGCTGATCAATCTGACTTTAGCTTCCAACATAAAATGGGAGGAGAAAACTATCTAGGACCCAGACCTTTAATCTAATTGCTATTCTCATTATAACTTGGCAGATTGCTAAACATAGTAGCAAAGTGTAAGTAGATAGCCTAAGATTTAAATAATCTGGGTTGTTTACCTTTAGTACCTCAAAACTACCACAAAATCTCAGTTGTATTGAAGTTTTTAACTTTTACAAGAAGTCCTGAAACTTTATTTATCAACAATATAGTCCTTCACCACGAAAGTAGTTTCAAGGTCCTCAAGCGAATTCAACCCGGTGATATCACTTTGACCTCTCTTTCTTTGTAAAGAAGTGAAATCCAGAAAGCCACTCCACTGTTTTCTTGAAGCAAAACCATAAAAAATTTAATCCAGAATATTTTAGTCCTGGACTTTCTTCACTTGCTTTCAACGATAAGCAGGTAAAAAGAGTCTCATTAGACATAAAAGAATTTGGGCACATACAAGAAATACTATATGTTAGGTACTGCTTAACAGTGTAGCTTTAGTAAGTAAACCATGCATGCAAATCAAGAAGTAACATTACAGTAAATCAAACTCACAGATTGAGCAGCTTTGATGGGGCTGCACGCAGTACAGTCAATGCCTCCTTCCAGCTCCACTGACGATCAGATAATGGCAGAAGGCGCTGCAAAATTGACAAGCGCCATTCCCAGTCATCAGTGAAACGTTTAGCATTCAGAATTCTCCAATCTAATGCTTGTCTTCCATCAGCAGATATATTGCCATTCACTGCATTCTCTTGTTCAATGATGGCTGATGGAAGATTCTGCCGCAGTATATCAAGAAGAAGCCTCGTGAAAGAAACAACCATCTTATTTCCACCTTCATGAGTAGCAACGTCAGCATGTTCCCCGCTATATGTATTAGACATCTCAGAATGGCTCCCTGTTGGAGGACAAGGTGTCAAGTTGAGAGACAGCTCATCCATATGAAGCATTGAGATAATAATGTTCACCATCAATATCTGCATTGCACAAACAATTGACCATTGTTTAAGTAAACCCGAATAAAGGAAGCCATACCAAAACAATTAACTTCAAGCACTAGCAGTACACATGTAGACCATCACACTCAATCCAAACTACAACTATACAATTCGCATTAGGTGGTGTAGCTCTCAAGTATACTAGAAGAGTATATAAGGCAATGCTTAGGTAAGGTGAAAAAATCCTGCTTAAAAGAAACTATATTGATGCTTACAGAAAATGACCCTCAAAGGACCTGCATTTCCTCAATAATATACACTACAACACTTCATTCGGAAAGAGTCCTTGCAAAGGAATTTTAATCTGGCTGTGGAAGAAAATTGGAGATAGTCTTAATATTTGGTAAAATCCTTTTCTATTGTTCCGAGAACAAGTTCAACATTTTAAGAAAACAGATGACAAGAATCCTCCTGCTTTTTTTTTCTTTTTTCTTTTTTTTTTTCTTGTGACTAGTACCTGCATGACAATGTGAAACTGGTACGCGGGGGTAGAAGAAACTGTTCAGGAAAACTTTCAAGAAAGGCATCCTTATAACAACCATTAGCAATCTTGTTTTAAAAAATGTCTACTTTCATTAGCGCAAATAATTTGTTGGCAAAAACCAACTTAATAAGCAAGCAAAAAAGGCAAAGTTTTGGTGCATATCTCTGGGATTTTCGGTTTTCAATTTTAGAAAAAATAGGTCTAAGACCAATAAACTTAGGTACGTCTTGACCTTAACCCGTCAAAAAAATAATATCATGTTGACGAATCTAACATGACCAAATAACGAAAACCACTGCCATTACAACCTGGAAAAACAAATAGCAAAGGATGAATGCAATGCATGTAAACCTTGCGTGGAACATTCTTTATGGCCTCCAAATGGTTCCTCAGATCTTTCAAATAGCCCAAAGCCATTTGATAGCTTCTTCTTTCATCAGTTATACTGCTCCCCATTGCTCCCAGGGCAAGAACAACAGATTCCAGAGCATAACGCATGTGCATAAGTTCAACATCCTGCAACCTATAACATACAAACATGTTAGATGTATATGCATATACAGTAAGAAGTGTAAACAAGCATGTAAAGGATGCGAAACTCATGGACACGAAGAGGAGCCGATACACATGTATATACAAATCTATAAGAAGCCTCATAATGAGTAATTTTGCAAGGCAGGACTTCCATAATCTACATGCACAAATTTTGGTGTCCAATTATTCGAGGTACATTAGCAAGGTACCAGCCGTGCTAATTGAGAGGTCATCCACCCTTGGCAAGTAGACAAGGTAAAAGACCCTTGGCAAGTATATAAGGTAAGACTCATATCATCATGTTTTCATTAATGTATAAAGCGAAAAGTGTATTAGAAAAAAAAACGTAAAAAGAGAAAAAAACAACTGGACTAGTATAAGTTTATAACTTAGCCACTGGGAAAAAGTAATGAGAAAAGAAAAATAAACAAGATCAGTGTACATCCATGACCCAACTAAAGTATGCAAAACGAGCCCGCTGCTTAACTAACAAAATTAAAGTTCAAATAATGTGATTTCGAACCAACAAGTACCACAAGCTCCACAGAATGTTGGAAAATTAAATCACAACTTTGAAAGGAAGAATTAAATGAGGTATGAGGGCCAGAAGGTGCTATATAAGGGAACTTGCATCTGTGCACCTCTTCCAGGCTGCTGGAGTTGAAGTAATCGGCTGCATGCTAATCAGTTCAATAGCATCTTGAAACTTTATGCTTGGAACAACATCAAACAAAACCTACAAAACGGAAAATAGATAAACATCTAATTGACTACTGCACAACCAATATGTCAAATATCAAGAATAGAGATGAATACAGGTTCCTTATAACCAGACATAAATGTTAAAGATGACATTCTGATTGCTACCTAGTAGATGAAATAAAGAAGCTGGCAGCTCTACCCAAAAAATGAGAAGAATATTTGTTAAAAGAACAAACAGCCAGGTTTGAAAGATTAAACACATGAATATCCCATACAATCGGTCAATAAATTGATTATATTACATTTTGCTGGGGCGAATATGTCTGTAACTTCAAAAGATTAAGTTATAAAGCGTACCAAACCCTATTCCACCTCTGTTCCAATCCTAAGGTTCTGTAGCCATCCAAAAACCGATTGCTCAATTATATATCTCTTTTCCCTACTCCACTTTCCGTGATGCCATTTCATCTCTACTAAGGGAGAGTTGTTCTTCTCCAAAGCCTGTCAGCCAATCATAGCTGTTCCAGACGGTGGTGCTTAATTTTGCCTTATCCAATCATATTTCTAATGCAAAGAGAGATAACGTATTATTTGATATTCTCCGTTTCCATCTATTCAGCGAGGCAAGCTATGAGCTTAGCGTATTATTTGTTCAATTTTCATGACAAAAACCGAATTATGTCTTTTCAGTTTAGATCAATTTGACAGAAACTTTACTTTGGAGGTAAGTTAGAAAGCACAATTCAAGTGACTGAAAGTTAAAATTACCTTGCAGATTTTTTATTCTAAATTTCTTTTTTTTTTTTTTTGGGGGGGGGGGGGGAGGAGGGGGAGTTAAAACTACATTTTATGAGCACATACTCAGTCTTGAAGGAATCAACAAAACGTTAAAAAGAACAATGACCGTAGATGTGAAACCAATTCAGATTTCACCCTATATCGATCAAAAACAGGCAAGCTGCATAACTGCACAAGGCCAAATCTGCAAAGTTAATCGAAATTCTAACATCTCTCCACCTACCAAAGAAAAAAGAAGAGACCGGAAAAGGGCCTTAACCCTTGACACCGATAACTCAAAACCTTAAAACACCTATAATTGCATGCCAACCATAAACACCAGAATGAACAAAAGGGGAATTAAATCCCACAACTTCTCTTTCCTACTCCTCTTATAGAGTGACCAGCACCAAAAAATATCACTCAATGATTCTCTCCAGCTTGCATAAAGTACACAACCTCTGACTCTAAAATCCGCACACTTATTAGTAATGAGTACTGCATCAGGAATTTCTCAGCGGCCACAAAGGAGGATGTTGACATAACCAATAAATCACTTTTGCAGTCTGCAAACAAGCACCATTGAGAGCAATTCATACATGCTTCCAACAAAACAAATAGGACAGAACTCTCTGATTTTAATAGCACCCCTTCTTTTGGGAATCAAGGAAATGAAAGTGGCATTCAGGCTCCTTTAAAAGCACCCTACTCGGTGGAAATTGGAGTACCACCATCAAATACCGGCACCCTCCACCCCTCCAGAGGGAGATCAAACAACTTTGTCCAATTGATGAAATCCTTGAAGTCCAGCATATCTCAAGTACAAGTATCACACCCCTCCACCCCTCCAGAGGGAGATCAAACAACTCCACCCAAGCGCTGAAATCGTTGAAGTCCAGCATATCCCAAGTACAAGAATCACACCCAAGTCTCTCACCAGGGTACCATATGACGTTAAAGTCCCATGCAATGCACCATGGCTTCTGCCACTTCTGAAGAACCTCCTTCAACTCCACCTAAAGGATTGACTTTTTGTTTGCATTATGCTCCGTAAATGCATGAACAAACAAGCAAACAGAAAGACGCCCCACAAGAGAGGTCCTTCAACTTAAGCGTAACCCTCACCAGCTATATCTATACTACCTATTAAAGTACGAATGTCGTAAATCATTATTGGACGATTATGTCCACCGTTAATTACCTTAATAACACTCTTACCCTCCATTTATGACTCCCTTTTAAACTTCATTGAAATTAAATGAACATTGGATAATGAATCTATTCTAGACATTGGGAAATGAAATACAGAAATCCCTTTATTACTCCCTTTATTACTCTCTTTATGGACTCAATTTGACAAAATAAAGAAATCCCTTTATTACTCCCTTTTTAATTTGGTTGAAATGAAATAAACATTGGATAATGAATTGGGTAATGAGAACTGTAAAATGCAAAGCACCTAGTTTTGAAAATTACAAATCTTAAGTGTATACCATAAACCAATTTAATAGATTACAAAAATAAAATTCATTCTTTTAATTGCTCTATTTGCTTTTCTTTTCAGCAGCACTATCAAATATTTCTTCAATCCAGAAGCTTACAAAGAAGATTTTCAAGCATTGAACTGATTAAAATTGCAACCATTAAGTATACATTTGTTCTAAAAAAACTCACAAAATAAAAAAGAACATAATTGAATTATATTATTTTGATCCCAAAAAAATCTAATGATATCACATCATAAATTACTCTCGATCACATCCTCGTGCAACGCACAAGTTCCGTACTAGTACACTACAAAAGGCACAGACAAGCTTTTTTAAAAATCTGGTGCCAAAGCTTTCCTACCCATCCATAACCCCACAAATGAACATCTTTTCTGCGCATAAGTGAAGCCAATCCACAAATAGAAAACAAAAAAGGGCCAAAAACTCTTAAAATAACTGGGCAATGACATAAAAAAGCTTCGCGACCACCATTGCTGCCAACACATGTGGAGAAGAAGCCATTAACAATGATATTCTTCTTTGTCTTGAAGTCATCTTAAGTAAGGAACTTTCTTGAAACCACGCCAAGCAATTTACGCAAAACAGCCCTCCCAATAAGAAGCGCCAAGCTTCCCCCTCATGAGAAGGAAATTATCAAAACTAACCTGAAAAGGACCCAAGTCCTGATACCATAACCCAAAAATCTAATCCATATATCAATTGAGGTAGTCATGGTACTCCTCTCTCAAATACAGTGACATAAGAGACATAAAAGCTGCATGACCCTACAAATCTAGAAAAACTTCTTAAAAACGAAACATAGAAGCAATATTGACAGGCAAACATCACTTTCAATAGAAAAGCGCAACCTACAGTCTTACCCTAAGGGGGCTTTGAACGGATAGTCTTTCCAGCACAAAATTTTCAACAAAAGGATCAAAGTGTGCAACTTCATTTCCATCTTCTATAAGCTCTTTTCCAGAAAGCAATAATGAGGATTTCAAACTCCACGATTGGCCAGAATTGACACAGGCAACAAAAGCAGCAAGATCAAGCTGATAACACAAGAAGTCACAAAGATGTTCAATGCATGACACCTGCCAAAAATCAAGAGTGGGTGTTAATCACATATTCCTGCTTAATAGTGCAGAATACAAGTATAATGAACCACAATACCTCATATCGTAAGCATGTGTGGAAAATGAAATTACCTCATCTGATTTATTACCATACAGAGAAGACTCTTCAAGACGGAAGACCTGTGATTTACTGGTCCAAAGGAGCTGCATCAGCTTCCTTCTCACAAGTGTTTTGCCAGACAGCAAATCCCAACCCATGACAGCTACAAGGGGTTGAAGTCGAGGAAACAGTGAAAGAACCTACACATACCAGATCCTATAGACACTTAAACTAGCAATTCAAAAGTGACAAACCTATTTATATCACATCAGAAACATGTAATATAAGTACGTACGTTGCTAACTTCTTGAAGCTGCTCTCGCTTTATAGCAGACAGAGCAATATCCATGACACATTCAAGTGCATGGGATCCAGAAACGCGAGCAAAGTGATACATGTCTCTCAGGCACAAAGAGGTTGCCATCTTCAAGAATGACGATTTATCGCCGGTGGTCTCGCAATTAAGTTTGGCCACATAATTCTCAAGATGCTCAAGTGGTGGTGGAATCTGGTTACTATCGGAAGGTCTGTACGTTTCAATATCTTCAGATAAATATCCATCCTGAATAGCCTGCAGAAAAGCACATGTAAATGAAGTTTCTAGACTCAACTCTACTTCGCAATAACCCTAAGCTAGCTACGCGGAATTGTTTTGAACAAAGTACTACAAAAATTACAAACATGTACTCGATCGACCAACACTAAAAAAAGTTACAAGAACAGAGATCCCCTCTTTTCTGACCGCTATAGATCCCATTTCCCACATGATGGAGCATACTCGCAATAAAGAAAAGGTGGTCGAATCTCGTGAAAGCTCAATATGTTAATAATATTTTCAAAAAAATACTGGATAGATATAAATATGGAGATCAAGTGGACAAGCAACAGGCGCTGGAAGGAAAATCAAGGAACCAAATCAAGCAAACTAATGGACAGTCCGACATTACTTTCTTCTTGTTTTTACAAATGCGCAATCATGTAAAAACATGTACTGAATCAACCAACAATTAAAATGGGGAAAAAGAACTAAAATTCTGCTTTTCTGACTGGTATAGATGATAGATCCCCTTCTCAAATGCTGAAGCATAATCATAACGTAAAACAAGTGGGAGAATTTTCAAAAAGTTATATATGCTATTCGTGTCTTCAAAAGGATTTACATGGATACAAACACAGAGATTGAGTGGACAAAAAACAGGCACCGGAGGAAAAACCCAGTAAGGATCCAAGTCAAGTGATGTATGGTACCAGAAAATCCTACATTTCTTTCTTCTTATTTCGACATATGCACAATGCCACAAGCATGCCCCAAAACAAATGAAGATGTTTAATGATGTTACTTTAAGTACCAAACCCAAATCAGGTATTGAAGGAAAACATAGAAGTACAAAAACTTGAAGCCTTATATTTTGTTGATTTTCGAACTCCACGCTTACATATCTAAGAAGAACAGCTTTAATAGGTACAAAAGAAAGAAAAAATTGGGTTTTCTATGTTTACTTATACGTACAAGACCAATTCCCTTTACCCAACAAATCTCAGGCCATCCACGTCACCGAGTGGAAGGCACGGCCCGATTCTTTGGGAAAACCATGGAAGCCAATGGTTACCCGAAGAAGCACTTATTATGCCAAATGCCAGCATGCTCTTCAAACATTGTAAATACCCTGTGTATTTCCTCATCCTAAGTGTAGCGACTGATAAAGAGAAGAAACTCGAGGATCCACCACTAAAACGAAAGGATTCAGCTCTGCATCCAATGAGACCTGTACATGGGTCAAATTTACAGGGAGTATATTGATGTGTGTGCATATGACTTCTCTTTCAGATGTAAAGGTAAAACCCATAAACCCCATCTTTCTTTAACCCTAGAAAATCCATAAGAGCAGTGAATAAACCGCCCTAGATCTGGATTAGGGCCTTAATCAATTAACTTAAACCGACCTGTGAAATTCTTCACTTAATTGGTGCTTTTGATTTTAGGAAAATGTGAGATTATGCATACATATTGGAGCATAAAGCAGATTGTGGCTTGGATTCTGCCACTCAAGAGCTTAAGGATTTATTTTTCTCCTAGAATAATCGTGTTGTGGAATCTTGCCTGTGATATTGATTTTGAATCAAAATAGTATTTTATTTTCATATCTTGGCTCTAAAATCCCGTATGAGCACCTCCTTCTATCCTCCTTCTTCCACATTCATTAACTCACCTCCAGGATTTTCATTATAATCCAACCAGAAACACAGACAGAGAAAAGGAAACAACACAAGGGAATCCAACGACTCCTAGAAAAGGCCGTTGGTAATGAGGACATGGCCAGTACAATTATAGAAGCCAAGATGCAGGATGTAGTTGGTCCCAAATGACAAAAAGTTTGGGTTAAAAGGGACTCATCCAGCCTAGACCTAAATCAGTCACCATATACATACATATACATAATTTATGTGTGTCCCTAATTGGAAACGTATTGGACACCATAATGACATTTGCCAAGTCGCATCAATTAAGATTCACTCAATCTAGATACTAGGGAAAGGAAAACAATACAAACGATCTATGCAACACCATCCATGTTAGCCAAGAATCTACCACCCAGATCCCCCAATAGGAAGAAATAACATCCACCTGAATCATTTGAACAAGATGTGAGCAGTTTGATGCAAGAGACTCTCCATAAATTGACAACAGCTTTTGCCGCATGGCCAGCCAGGTTTCTCCATATTCATCCTTTCCTGACAAAACCCTCTTGAGGAGATCTTGCAAAACCATACTATTAAAACATCACGAGCGATTATTACAATACTTAGGCAACAAGAGAATATAAGCTCTTCAAAGTTTTAGGAGGAAGAGATAAAGGAACATCAAGCATTATGCTTGCCACCTCTTCAAAAGAAAATCCATATTGAGAAAATTCCTTTCTTACAGTTATTGTTTCGAAAGAGAAGTTAGACATTCCTTTAGCGTCTACTGCTCAAGAAGACTGCAATTTTTACTTCCCAGATAACAAGCTTTTTATCCACTATTCTTCTGTTCCTCACGCATCCTATAATTACCTTAATTTCAATGAACACCATTCACTAATCTTTCATGCATAGCTTTGAAGACATCATTCCTCGTAATGTTCAAAAAATTAATAGTAGAAACTGATTCTAAAAGATAGTTGTCTTGTCGCATTCCATATCTTTGATGAGTTTTATTAACATAAAATTTAACCAGAACAATACAACTATGAACGGTAAATATTGGCAAAAGAAAGTAGGGAAAATAACCATAATTAAATTTGCTAATACACATGGGAACTGATCGTGGGCACTTTAGCCCCTAGTAGTGTTCGGAACTGCCAATTTAGCAAGGCAGTCACCTAGAACCTAAGCGGTCCATTCCACGTACGCTTCATCAAGGTGTGATGAAAAATTGGAGGCAAAATGACTCATTGCCATCTAGCCCTAACATTCTGATTCCATGAAGCTCTCTCCAACGCCATTAGTCTTTACAACATTATTTATAAACTCACAATCCTAGTCCTCGAAAGAAATAAACCTGCATGCTCATATTATAACTTTTTTGCTCTCCTTTGAGCCTTCTACATCTCCCCACTTTCGAAGCTACCAGTTGATGGGAGGTTAATATATGTGCCAGATATTGAGTAAATTTTACTGATTGCAAAACAACAAAGGAGAGTTGATGTGGTGAGGAAAAAAGTGATACAAAGACGAGATGATACTTTTTAGCAGCCAGGTGGAAGTACTAGTATGTTTTGAAATTTGACAGAGTGATTTGGTACAACCGTGCATGTGATGTGTGCTGTGAGGATCACAGTATGATGTCACTTGTACAGTTGTACCTACCAAACTAATCTGCCAGATTGCTAAGCTCCAATATCTGATTTTTTTCTTTCATCAGCTGAGCCAACTTATTCGTTCTTACCAACTTACAATTATCCTATACATGGCACATATTGCCTACCCACAAATCGTTCTACCTTCTTTTACAACACGTTCATGATGCAGGTTCTTAAAATGGGTGAAATTTTATCATGATTCCTGATGCAAGGATATGGTTCACTTATTGCCTGTTTCATCACTTTCCTCAGAAAGAAAAGCTTCTTCGAGCCCATCGTTCAAGAGAACTTTCAGTATTTGGAACTACCGTCAATCATTTAGTTATAATATGGGTGCTGCATTCTTTTGAGCAGCGTGTGGGATCTCAGAGTCTTGTGAAATTGGTTGATAGGCGGTTTTGATGTTATAAAATATCACTCTCCTTTGTAGATAACCTTATAGGTGCTTTTCCTTTGAAAGGCCATATGGACACCTGAAAAGCTTAATAAGGTGGCTTTCTTTACTTAGTCTTCTTCACTGGACAAACTCTTAATCTAGACATTTAAAGAAGAGGAACGACATAACATCAAGGGTGGTTTCACGTGTTTGGCATAAAGGAGACTGTGAGTCTTTGCCCAAGAGCTGTGATCTTTTTTTTCTCCATCTTGGGTGATTTTGGTGTGATCTTATTACTTAAGCTATTTGAGCAATTGGTAACTTGACATGATATCATAACTCTAACGAAGGAAGGTCGTGATTTCTTCAAGTCTCCTAACTTGCTTTTGGTCCCCATTTTATTAGTACAATGCACTATGTTTAACAGTGCATTTGGTGCATGTGCGCACCTTAAATGGGGAGAATGTTGTAAATGATATACATTGTGGTTAATTACACCCAGGATACTGAGGTTAGCATGAAATTACAATCAAGGACACTACGTTCCAAAAAATAACCAATCGTGACCAACAACTTTGAAAAGATGTCAACCTTGACCATCCGTCGTTGAACCGTTAAAAAACTGTACTTTTTTGCTGATGTCATAAAAACGTATTTTTAAAATGCCAATACTACCCTTGTATGTATATATTGTACATAACTTTGGAAATTAGGGTTTGAAACCTTATTTCTATAATTTTTTACCCTAATTTCCATATTAGGGTTTGAAACCCTGAATTCCAAATCAGGTTTGGAAATTAGGGTTTGAAACCTTATTTCTATAATTTTTAACACTAATTTCCATATTAGGGTTTGAAACCCTGAATTCCAAATCAGGTTTTGAAACCTTATTTCCCTAATTTTGAACCCTAATTTCCAAATTAGGGTCCGAAACCTTATTCCCTAATTTCGAGATTAGGGTTTGAAACCCTAAATCCCTATTTTCCAACCCTTAGCGTGCCTCCATAACCACCGTGTGCCTCTGTAACCACCACTGCAACATTCAAAACCCAAAACAAAATCGAAACCCAAACGCAACTCCAAATCAAAACCCAAAACAAAATCAACATCCAAGAGATAAAAAGCCCACTATTGCCAAAACAGGTCGTCTCCGCCTTCAAGCCCTAAGGCTAAATCAAGGATTTGAGGCAGAAGAGGAAGCGAAGAGTCTCTTAGCAGCGGCAGCCTGCTCTGGTGGGCCGTACTTCATAGGCCTCCCTCTCTTTCTCCGGACATTCTCCGATGGCGAAGAGGCTGCGGAGGGGACGGAGTAAGGGTACACCACGAGACCTATCAGAAGCGCTTGGTAGGATTCCATTCATCGGCGAAGCAGTGTGGTTGTGGTCGTTGGAGGTGAGTTTTGATGGTGGTAGGTTGTGGTCCGCGGTAGTAAGAGTCCGGTCCTCCACTTTCATCCAGCTCCATAGAGAGAGGCATGTGATTGGGAGATTTTTTTTCTCTCTTTTTTCATTCAATATTTCAAAAGAAGTCACCGATAAAATAATCATTTTGTTAAAACCATTATGTATTTCATGATTCTGTTTGGTCAAAGAGCCATCACAGCTAGTTGTCCAAACTAATTATGCGTGTAATTCATCCTTACCTCAGGGACCAGGGTGAAATTAACCCTATTCATTGTAGCACCCATTCTCTAACATCTTAGAGCAATTGTTCACTTGACACTTACAAAAACCACGGCGCCATTTCTAGAGATGAGATCATTTTGTTTGAAGTGGTGACTTCAGTAGGGAAAAAATCAGTGCAATTTTGAAGGTTTGAAAGGTCCCATAATAGATATGAGACTGGTCTTCTTGAGATTTTCTCTACGTCACATAGAGCGAGAGCGTGAGGGAGAGCACCAAAGCGACAATTCTAAAGTACCTCAGCAGGAACACCTTCAGAAAGTCGATATATATACTTATCGAAAACCAAGAAGTTACATAAAATATATACATACGAAAAAACTACCAAAAAATAATTTCCAAATCATTTATGTTGTTCTTCGTGAATAAATTAAAATGTAGAATCCACAATCCACTATATGACATTTTACCACAGAAGGCTGCACATTGACTTTTACCCATGGTTAGATCTTTGACCCGCATCTTCACCCTTTGCGCCCAATGTTTTAAAACCCAGACAGGACCGACAGGTGCGGCCGGCAAAACGACACATCCTTGTTTTGTCCGGATGAAGACAAAAACTCCTCGTTTTGCTAAAAATTGGAAAAACCAGTCTGGACCGCCAAAGCTTAATTGCTGAGACACTCATTCTCTCCCTCTATCTCCACACACACACCAAAGAATTGATTGCTTTTCTGTTTTCCCATATCTCTCTCTCCACACACACCAGATAAAGCATAATTACAACTAATGACTAATATGAACTTCAATCATTATGTCTCTCACTAACTTCAATCATATTAAGGTATGAGAATATTAAGAGATTAAAAGACCTCTTAATAAATTTGTGGAGCTGTTAATATGTATGATCTCGTGTAATACAAAAATTATAGTCTATCTATCACGTTACGGTCTAAAAATGGTTGACGAGATGATTTAAACACTGACCCCTGCCCAGTCATTTTCACAGTCCGTTTTTCAAACATTGCTTGCGCCTAATTGCCGAAGCACCATCTTGCAAGAGTAGAAGTTTGAAAGAACAGCACACAGAACCAAAGAGAGCCAAACCAGCGACACTCAGACAATTCTGGTGCCGAAACCATCATCCTGGTGCAGAAGACGCATGGAAAGCTCCAAACTGTTGCCGAAATTGATTGGAGATGTAGACTAACTCAACATCACAGCCATCCAGGCAGATAATCGACTAAGTTCGACTATGTCAGGTGTGAAATCCAACAGAAAATGGAAAACAAAGCCCTAAAACGTGATTAGCAGAACAGAGAGCATCAAATTTACCAGCATATAACAAATCTGCAGATTGCTGAAAACCAATTGGCAAACTCAATAACGAACTTGCTCCCAGAACACAAACTATTGCTCCAGGAAACACGCATCACCATTTTGGGCGAATTGTGTGACTTAGGGTCTACATGTGCTCTAATGCCCAATTCGGGCAATGGCTCATTGAGTCTCCGTGGTAAGTTCTAAGGTACTCTTGCTTAAGCACTTGCTTAGGGGCTTGGGTTTTGGATTGCTCTGATCCTGCGTTAATCAATTGTGCTACTCTTGGGTACCGCTCTCTAAAATGGTCTTAACTAAAGTGAACAGATAAAAGTTACAAGTATACATAATTGATGTGCTCAAACTTGTGAGATGCTATGACTTAATAAAAATTTAAACAGCATATTTCTTCTAAATACATTTCTTTTCCATCTTAACTTTTAACATTAGAAGATGCAGGTTACAGCTCCCAGGAAAGACAAAAAAAAAAAGAGTATTTTTTCCCCTAATATCCACTTAAGCTAATGATGTTTCTAACTTTTTACTCGAATCCAACGACAACATTTGCAGTATTTATACTTACCAAGTATCTCTTTCCCACACCCACCCCACCTCACCCCCCGACCAATCGGTGTCCAGGAAGATCCTTCCGGAGCAGGAACACCGGAATGGCCCAGATAAAGCTTTCTTAATTGTCAGAACAACCAAATGCCAGTACAGTCCAAATCTTTAAAACATAATTATACTTAGTTGACAATGTTAAGGATCCACTCATAGAGTATTGGAACTATATATAAACTCCATCAACTATTCATTGTTGCGCCAAATTTTCCCCTTCTCCAGACTTAAAAAACAGCAAATGACGAATTCTCTGAAACTTTCCAAAAGAAAAGGTTCGAAATGCATTCATTAGAGTTAGCCTTCAGATTGCAATAAGCTACAATTGACAAAACAAAGAAACAACAGTATAGATCGACCATCTTTGAGTCAATATCAAACTATTAACCAGTAGAAGTGCAAGGATACATGAGTAAGCAGAGAAGTTAACTAGACATACCGATACTCAACTTCTTCCACTCCATACTCCACGTGGAGGAACCGAATATGCCAAACTGCTCCATCCACATCACCATTGATCAAGCACTCCTTCATCGTGTCCAAATGTACGTTCTGAATAGCCCTTTGCACCAATCTAAGCACCTCCACTCCTTCCTCCCTCCCTTTTCCTTCCCCTTCCCCTTCCCTTCTCAGCGTAATTGCCAAACCCGACTGGTCGAGCTCAGGCTGCCAATCAACCTGCTGCTGTATATTCCCGCACAGCGTGTCAAAAACATCCGCATTTTCCACAATCACCCCCCTCAAACCAATCAGCTCCCCTTCCTCCAACTCCAATTCCACTCCCTCGCTTGGTCCCTCCTCCGTAGCAACCACATCCGGCCGCAACCGTCTGAAGCCTAGCTCCAAAACCCGATCCAAAACTCCATTCGCGCCAAAATCACTTTGACTTTCCGAAACCTTAGAAGCTACGGTGTGGACGAGGAGCAAGAATTCGGCGCGTAAACGGAGCGAATCGGCATCGAAGCTCCACAGTGGGTATGTAGGGTTGTCGAACTCGACGAGCTCGAGGACAGCGAGGTGGGTGAGGAGGGCGGGGGAAGGGCAGGAGTTGGACCAGAGGATGGATTCGAAGCGGCCGCCTCGGGCGACGATCGTTTGGAGGATGGCGCGGGCGAGGCTAGGGTTGCGGGACCGGAGGGTGAGGAGGGTGGCTCGGAGGGGCTCGAACTGGGCGAGGAAGAGGTGGTTGGAGGTGGCGCGTGACAGAAGTTGCGTGTCTCTGTCCTCCATCTGGTGGTTCTAGGGGTGGTGGTCGGAGGTGTTCGGCTGGTGGATTGTGGGCATGAGAGATGTTTACTAAGGTTGGGCATCATTTGGAAACTGGTTTGGGAGTCGTTTATATAGACCTCCAGGAAATGAAATGATGTCATTGTGCTTTAGATAATGAAATACTGTACACGCCGTGCGATTTGCTCCCTTCCACTTTAAATTTAAATACTAAATTCTCTAACAGTTACAAAAATTGGGCACAGTTAACGAAAAACATCCAAACTAACTCTATTTTTTGGAAGGAACCATATGATGCCCAAAACCTGATTTTTTTTTAGGACCAAAACGCCCTTCTAGCCACTTTATAACACATAAATCCCCTCTTGCTCTCATTTTTTACCTTAACAGCCTCCAGCAGCCCTCTTTGCTTCCTCTATCAACCTCCCTACTGCATTGAGGTTCTCCACCCACATCTCCCCCTATTTACACGACAAGATACAATTTATTAAACTAGGGTTTATGTCCATAATTTATTTCCTTAAGTTAGGGTTTATCTTCAAAAATCAAGCAACAAAGAATAGCTTGCAACCTTGAACAGTTGGGGCATGATTAGACCATGGTAATTTTCATTTGATCCAACCATTCTGATTTTATCAAATGAGAAAAATAACCAAAACGCCCTTCTAGCCACTGTAAATTGTAAAAAAAAACACAAACACACACACACAAATAAAACCTTCTTTGCCATCACTACAAGTTTACAACAACAACAAAATAAAATACCTAACGAACAACCCGTGACGCACACAAATCTTCACACTACTTATTGAAATTTGATAACCACACCCTACAATATTTGGTAACGCTTTTTAAAGTTCCTTAAACTCTTATTTTTCTTCACTAACAAAAAATTAGAGTGCGCCACTAACTTTTTCTAAGATACAAAATACATACCTCTTTTTTTAGAAAGAAAAAAAAACAAAACAAAAATTAGAGTGCATCAAAGCATATCGATAGATGAATAAAGTGAGGCGAGGCTCAAATCTAGGTGGGATCAGACAAGTAGTGAGATTTCGCCATGCCTGCATGCAGCACCCAGTTGCACGCGAGAGATTTAAATCTCTCGCATACCCTCTTGGTTTTTGCCCCGCCAAGATACGAGTCAGATCCTCAATGCCCGAATGTTCGGCTCATAGCCAACACACATCATCACCGCCTCTTAAATCTCACCAAGAATGGATTTATAGTAGCTAGCAGCAGCAAGAAAGATGTTTCCTTTCCATTTTCATTTCTTTTTCATGGGCTTCTTTGGAAGGCTGTTGGTTTGAGGGATATAGAAATCACGGGCTCAGATGAGACCAGTGAAGGGATCATCAGATTGACAGGGAGGGGCAACCACCCTCTGAGACATCCCAGTTCTCCCTGGAGCCTCATTCTTTGAGCCAAACCCCACCCAGAACCAGTAAATGGCTAGATCTGTTTCAGCCCTCCATGTATATATGTATATATTTACGATTAACAACCGCTGCCGTTTATGTGTTATAAAATGGTAGAAGGGCATTTTGGTCAATTTCCATAAACACAGCTAGTTTTGTTGTTGTGCCCAATTTTCGTAACTGTGGGGGGTTTAGTACTTAAATTTGAAGTGGAGGAGGGCAAATCGCACAGCGTGTATAGTACAGGGGATCATTAGCTATTTAACCCTAACTTTTACTTTTGCCTTTGTTTTCGTATTTTTTACGGTTTTCACTTTCGTTGCTAAGAATCTTTTGGATGTTACTCGATATTATATAAACTATCGCACTGATCTTTTGTCTCTTAGATTTACTTAAGCCATTTTAGTGCAAACCAGAAGGATTTGAGTTGTTGGATCTTGCTCAATATTGCTATTACTTCTTTCGGATACAAAAATCAAATTATGATTGAATTCTTGTTTAGACAGCTCATACCATTCATATTTATTACGATTAACAATATATATTTCTCTAGTTAAGTAGGAGAGTTTATATCATAAATGGTCTGTTATAATGCAAAAAGTTACTTGTAAGTAACTTTTCACAATGCCATCAACTCTCGAACCACCATCCATGTCTTTTTTCACCTATTTGTTTTTCAGCGGCAATAATTATTATTGTACAACATGTTCTCTAAAGTCTAAGCATGGTTGTATTTGCTTCTGATTATATTTTTTTTGCAGTTTAAATATTAAAAAAAATTAATCGAATGAATGTGTCTTCTTTATCTATAAGAGATAAGAGAATATTTTGTGCAAGCATTCTGTGAACATAAATCTTTTAGCGGTTTAGTACAGCTTAACTACCAAACGTTTCAAATGTGCTAAAGAAGTAACTAAGTTTTAAAAAATGAGTCAAATTAGACAGACGTATAACAGGATCACGGATGTCGTTAAAAAGTCCAACGGTGGGACTGTCAATAACGAAAAAACAAATATTAAAGACATGTGCACTGACACACTTGTTCGATTTTTTCTCTTCCTTAATTTAATCATTACAAAACAAAATATATATCTCTCTCTCTCTCTCTCTCTCTCTCTCTCTCTCTCTCTCTCTCTCTCTCTCTCTGAATACCTCATCACCCGTTACCCATCACCTTTGTTACCACTAGACCACCACTAGTCCATTACCATCGTCGCCCAAAACACGTTCTCTTTAGCTCACGCCATTGTTCTTAACACAAAAACACACTACAAAAACCATCTCACACAAATTCTTCATTATCATTACTGAAACAAATTACGGTGGAATTTGGGGGGGATTTTGTTCCAACAATGGCAACACTAGCCTTATTTCACATCTTCGTGGTCATATACCAACCCTTCACATCATGGTCATAAACCTTAGCATCTTCGTCCGCCTAGCCTTCAATTTCGTATCGATCGACAATCATCACTCAATAGCTGAAGACGATGTTAACGTGTTCCACGGCGACTACACGCCACCGTCACCACTACCCTCGCATCGCCACTGTACCCCCTTCCGTTCTCATGCTTTGATTTATGCGAAATCGGCACGCTCAACAGCTTCTGCCACCTCAATCACAGCCTAACCTTCGTCGACAACGTGTACGTGGAAGGAACTGGTGATCTAAATGTCCTCCTAGGGTTAAAATTGGCATGTCCAGTGCCTGTCTGCTCGATCAATTTGAATATTAGCAGCGAATTCAGTTTTGGGCTGAATCCCGAAATAGAAGTTATGGCAGTTTTTATAATAGCGTCGAACGCGAGTTTCTGCGAAAGATCGGTGGTGAATTCGATGGCCTTGGGAGGAGTGCTGGCATTGTGAGAATGTGTGTATGGGGGGAGGGTTATGTGTGTGTGTGTGTGTGTGTGTTATGGGGGCTGTTACAGGTGTGCGTAACGAGATGGGTGTGGGGCTATGGCAATCTGTGTGTGTGTGTGTGGGTTATGTGTGACGGTGAAGCTGTGTGTATGTGTGTGTGGGGGGGGGGGGTGAATTAAAGAAGGAGAGAGAGAGAAAGTAAGGAAGAAGAAAAAGAGAGAGAATAAACTTTTTAACGGATGTAAGCATTTGTTGGCCGTTGGAGTAATTTGGCTCGTTTTTTTGAAACTCAGGTACTTAGTTGGCACATTTAAAAGTTGGGTACTTAAGAAGTTGTACTGGGGTGATACTTTAGAGCACATATTTGGCATTAGTCCAATCTTTTAATTTCGATTATTCGACACATCTAATGTGCATTATGTGTGTCCACGACTCTTATTACTGTTGTTAAGTCATAGCAGCCTTATGCCTAAGTTTCTTGTAATCTTCGTGTATTATTAATGCTTAACATCGTTAAATTCTCCGACTTTTGCAAAATTATTGCTGTCATTTAGTGTCTTTTTGAATACGTACACATTTGGCACGTCAGAAGCATTAACTCTTTCAAGCCCCTTCCACTATCATCCTAACCAACAACCAATCAACTTTTTCAATTTTAGTATGCATCCATCGTAATGTTTTCAACTTCAATTATACATTTAGCTTCAGTTATGTTTTATATTTAGACAAACCAATTACATAAAGTGGACAAATCATTAAACCCTGATGGATAGTGTTAGCCCTACGGTTGGATAACCTAGGCTTACATCTTGTTTTGATGATAACTACACATTGATTATGTTTTAATGTGTGCTTTGAGTGTATTCTTAGTAGGCATATACATGCACACTCATGAAGACACATTTGAGAAGTTGGATAGATGGATTAAATCCAAAGGAGATTAAAATCTATAGTGGACATGTTATGGAAGCTTCATCAAGTCCAATGTCAAAGAGCAAGAAAGAATGCAAAGGCTAAGTTACTATCGATTATGATTGATCTTTATTATTATGTAACTAGTCTTGGTTTGATGCTTTTATTGATGACTATGATTAAAAAGACCTTAGGACACCTTGTGCATTGCATGTGAGTTCATAATCATTCACACAATTGTGGTTCTTAAAAATGAGTGAACTTTGGAGCTCACTCAGATTTTCTTAAAGACTATTTTGGTGCTAATATTTTCATATCTTGATAAAACTTTTCATTATCTTTCCAACGCAAAAAACGGCACATCAATCCGATTTTTCTAGAGAAAGTTATGCCAAAAATAGGAAATGGGGTTCCATGAGGCAGCCGATAGGCTTGGATAATACAGTCGACTGTATTTGAATCCAGTCGACTGCATTGGAATGCAGTCGACTGCATTGTATTGGTCAAAATTCAGCTCCAACGGCTATTTTCGAGGACAAGACTCCAACGGCTATTTTAGAGGGAACCCCGTCGATTGCATTGGGAATACAGTCGACTGCAATGACAGTTTTGGCCATATTATGCCTATAACGGCTATATTTCATTTGCTCCATATATAAATGATTTGAGGCTTCATCATACACCATGGAAACCACATTCTAAGCCTCTATTCATTAGAGAAAAATCAAGGCTCATAGATTAAACTTGTCTCTCTTCATCTTCATGATTTTACATCATTAAAGAGAACATCCTTGTGAGCAATTCTTTGATTAAGAGTGAGCATCCTTGAAGTCATCAATTCTCTCATCTATCTGTTGCACTAGAGCTTCATTTGTACTCATTTCCTTTCAAGAAGGTTTCTTTGTACACAATTGATTTTTGTAAAAGGATTGTGATCAAGGCTTGGGTTTGTCAAGTCTTGGAGAGCTTTGTGGATTCAAGGCTTGTGCTTGGTGTGGGGATATCACCAAGTGTTGTAAGGGTTTTGATCTTGACCCGAAAGAAGATTGTTGCTAGTGGATTCTAGTGCTCTTACAAGGGACTTTCTTTGAAGAGGTAGATGTAGGCTTGAGGGTAATTCAAGCCGAACCATTTAAATCTCCTTGTCAAGTATCTCTAACTCAGTCTCTTTACTTATTGCTTGAGATTATGTAGTTAACATCTTCATTGAAATATTACCTGGTTTGATTGAGATTCATAATCGCGCTTAGTTTAAAATCCCCATTGATTTTCAAAAACCCTTTGCACCCCCTCTAGGGTTGTTTTATTGGTTTCAGATAGAAAGGCACGCAATCACAGAATTGGAGTCATAGGTAATAA
Source organism: Escallonia rubra (assembly GCA_033065855.1). Lineage (NCBI taxonomy): Eukaryota > Viridiplantae > Streptophyta > Magnoliopsida > Escalloniales > Escalloniaceae > Escallonia > Escallonia rubra. Next base: position 27,308 of record JAVXUO010001229.1, on the reverse strand, counting down.
AGAGGTGGTTTTGATCGGTGGATGGCGGTGGAACAATCAGCTTGGTACGAGGTACATTAGTGTTGTTTATCACGGTGATGATGGTTGGTCATGAGTGGTGATGGTGGCCGTTGCAGACGTAGTAGCCACCGGTGGTGGTGGATATTGTGGTCATAGATGGTGATGACGGACATTGTTGTCTTAGGTAGTGATGGTGGTAAAGGTGGCGGACTTTGGGTTGAACTTTACTACGCAATCATTACAAAGATTTGCCACAAACTTGATTCCCTCTGTGATAGTAACGCAAAGGCCTTCTAACCCTTGACTTGTAATATTGTTGGAGATGTGGCTTCAGAGCATGAGATGGTAGCAACATTTGAGTATCAAAACAAATTCGTTGTTTTGGGGTTCATATAGAGTTTGAGGCACGAAAAGGTTATGATTCAATACGTTTACGTTTCTTAACAAGATCCAAACTTTTTTAAAGGGGCAGCTGCTAAATCCTAGTTATTGTGAGAGAGGAGTCATATTCCAAACAAAACATTTTTCTAACTAAACAAGAAACCCTAAAATCCAACTTAGACTTGGAAAAGAAAGTTCTGCTCTAATCGAACTATAAATCTAAATGGACTATGATATCTCGAATTCCTAGTTAGATTTGGAAAAAAGTTACAATTGTCTATATTTACCACCAATTTTCATAAGTACGCTAGGATTTAGGCCTGTCTTATATTTAATGCTCGGCAATGGTCAATATTGGGTGTAGGCGCACAACGGTCCACTTTAGTGAATAATAAATCTGATCATCTTAAATGGTTAAGTTCAATACTTCTTTAAGTTAACTTTCTACCGATATATCAATGCCTAATTATGATATAACTATCAATAGAGATAACTAGGGATTACTGAAGCTTTTTTGAATCTGACACACTCACAATATTGCTTGAATATCTTGAGGTATACTCAACATTTTTTAATGATTCCGGCACCATCTAAAAGTAGACTTTTTTCGGTGTTATAAAGTAGGTCTAAGTCGAACTTCAGATGAGAGAACCAAACTACCAAATTAAATTCGACCCATCGGCAATCCTCCTGGAGTACTCAATGGACGTCCACGTGTATTAGCTGTTAATGGCAAGTGTGCCAACCGGTATGGGTTCTCAAAACCCTCAAACATGTTCTAAGAACCCTTGGTTTTGGTGATGTCAAAAATTTTTAGGTCTTTTTACACCCAACGTCAAATTTTATTAGCCTTTTTAAGTCCTACAAAGATATAAAATAAAGTCTTAAGCCTCGTTTTAGGGGAGGAATTCATCATATACCACCTCTATCAGGCAAAAGTACCTAGGCAAAATTAGTCTTTTGACCTTATTGATACTAAACGTGTTATGATCAAGGCAGTGATTCATGTGTACGTGACTAATGTTGAGATAGTACCTCGAATAACACTTCATCCAGCTAATGTTAAACCCACTAATAATGTTGATCCATTGATTTTGAACGTGATGAACTAGTTGATGTTAGTAATCACTATAGTGACAAAGATTCAATAGGGAGTGACTCTGTAGATTCTAATGTATGTCTTGCTTGTAACACAACTGTATATAGGTTTGCTCAGGGTCTTAGTGATAACATGCCTGACTATGAAAGTGTTGATGATTGTGACCCACATTACGTGTAACACCCCGCACTTTTTCGAGGCGTTAGAAATAATTTTGAACGATGAATAATTATTGATTGGTCCAAAAAAATAAATAAATAAAAGGGCTATAACTTTGGACGATACCCAAAATATTAGTAGAGTGTGAAAGGCTTAAATGAGATTAAAATGATTATGGGGTCAAAATATAATTTTAAAAAGTTTTGGAGTCATTTTGTAGTTCAACCCCTAACTCATATGTCAATAATTATAATTACTATGCCATTTTGTCTTTTATCCTTTGTTCTTTTGAACTCTATAGTTTTGACTGTATTTCTCATGGTGTAAATTGTTCAAGTTCTAAGCCTTGGAACTATTACTAGCGTATATAACCTCCTTTTGCTGTTTTGATTTCTGTTAGTCTAGGAAGCACCGACAACTCATATGGGGCAATGTATTGTGTCCGATACTTACCGACATCCCGTCACCTCCTTACACGTATCGGAGTGAGCGGTGTCCGAAATTTTTAGAATTTTTTTTTAAATTTTGGAGTACTACTTGTCACGGCACTAAGGCTTTTCTAAGTCGACCGTGCGTCACTTAACTAAATTAAGCCTCCGCTTGCACACTAAGTCAATCTATCCTTCGGACTGGGTGATGTTAAGAGAAAATGAACAAAGAAAAACGAGAGTTTGGATGAATGATATTCACTATATTGCTTGGAGAGTGTTACAATGCTTGGATCACTTTATGCCTTGGCCAAGTGAGGTCTTAGCTATTTACACTACTCCACCTCCTCGATGGAAGGTGGAGATATATTTTATCTTACAGTCAATATTATCTAAATATTTACAAGTCTCTCTACCTTTATGAAATTATTCTCTAAGTTTTTAGAATTATTTCTTATGTACAAGATGTATGTGTAGAGAGTTGGTAAACATTCTAAAAACCTTGCACATTTATTACCTCGTAAGCGTTCGCCTTAGACACTTTATGAAAAAATGTCGAAACGTAAGGGATCGAAGTACAAAATTTTAAATTTATTGGGGGTGTTTTGACAATTTTGGAGCTCTTTAGAAATAAACTTTAAGGAAGCCTAATTAGATCGACCCGTCGTATCTGGCCGGAGGATCTCGCCTTCGTATCTGGCCGCCGTCGCCGGATTCCAGCGACAGGTACCTTCGTCTTTCTCTTTCATCTATTTCTTTTCCGAGGTCTCCTTCTTTTTCTCTTTCATCTCTCTCGTTTCGCTACATTCGAAGATGACACTATTGAGGTAGATTGAGCCCTTGGTCGAAGGAAAGAGATAATAGTTGTGTGACTTTGTAAGAGTCAAGTAGTTAAGTAATTTCTTATGACTTTGCAAAAGTTCCCTGTTTCTGTTTGGGCGGTGTAGAAGAGGGCGCTTTCCCTGTTTCTGTTACCTGTTTGCATGACTCAGTAAGAGTTGAGTAGTGAAGTACTTTGTTATGTTATTTACCATTTTTTTTGTACTATATTGCATTTAAATTTTAAGTATGACTTTTATTTGAGTTGCTTGTTTTTGTCGTTATTGATTATTGTTTACTATTTTAGATGTAGAATGTATTTGATATTTAATGAATATATATATACATAATAAAAATATATTAAAAAATTCGGCGGTATCCTATGGTGTCCAAAATCTGGTTTTTTGGAAATTGCGGTGTCCGGTGTCCCGATCGGTGTCAGACGCGATGTCCGTGTCCGTGCTACTTAGCTGTTAGTTTTGGAGTAATATTGCCCTCCTTAGTTCTGCATTTAAAGAGTTCATTGGCACGACCAGTTTTACCTCTTCAGGAATTCCTTTAGATGCTTGCTGAATTCTTTCCTTCGTAATTTGATATCGTGCCAATTTCTGTTCTTCCAGCAAAGTTGTTGTTTATTTGTTCTTTCTGTTTCACTTGGCTGGGTACAGTTCCAGGGCTGGACAGTACCAATAAGAATTCCTTGTTAAAATTCTAAACATGTCCATATCAAACCTATAGTGAAATGTTTTTTTTTTAATTTGTTGGTCTCTGCTAAATTTTCTTTAGTCCACCCCTGTTAGTCGGTGCACTAATGCTGTCCCAACACAGTGCATAGGCTTTTATGCAGACAATCCTATTTTCCTTTGTTTCTTGGCCACTTGAGCTCATGCTTTCGGCTCTATCCTTCTATTACAGCCTATGCATGTGTTTGTATCTAATTTTAGTCATTGAATTCATGGAAGACAATCCTCCTTTCAGCCCTTGTTCCTTGGTAAGCTGGACACTCTTTCTAGGTGGTTGTTCCTGTGTAGTTTTAGTGGCATGTGTTGGTATGATACTTATTCTGAATCCCACAAAAATTTTTGTGTCCTTAATTCTATAACCTGAATTTCATCATCCTTTCTATGTCATAGATGATGTTTCGTAGTATTGTAATTGGAAATCTTATACCTTTATATTTTTAATCATCATTGGGGCTTCTAACCGTTATTGTGTAGCGAATTTCTTGTTAGGGCTGGTAGCATTTCTTGCTAAGTTATTGCTTAACTTTTTTTTGGCTTTGGAGTCCATTGAAAAAGTGTTACGCTAAATTTGTATTGGTCTCTGCTACTGAATTAGTGTGCCATTAAATTGTAAATGATCATTAAATTCGTAGTCACTCCGGTGACTTTTGTAGTTACATGGTAACATTTGTAGTCACCTAGTGACGTTTGCAGCCACTTTAATGGCTTTTGTAGTCACTTTTAGTGACTTTTGGATAGCCCTCTTGACGACGGCTATTATGCTACCGGTATGCGTTTCGTACATTCGGATTTTGTGTTCGATTTGGGTCCTTTGGACCACTTAATGATCATTTCACATATTTGTTTTGCCGTATTTGTGTCGTCAGTTGTTATCGCTTGTTCATCAGAGCTTTGGCTTTGTTTTGGACTTTGAATTATTGCATTGCTTTCCATTTGTTTCCCTTTACTGGGCTATTTGAGCTCACCCCCTATTTGTTTGCTTTGTCCCTTACCAGAGGTAGTAGACATGATTAGAGGCTTTGACATGCTTGGGGAATTAGAGCACTTACCTTATTACTGTCTATGAACAATGTAATTCATTTTGAAAACTTTACCTGAATGTGGGTTATTTGGTTTGAGATTAGAATTTTGTAATGGCTACTAACCTTGGTTATTATTTGGTTTTAGTGGAATTTATTTCACTTTAGGATTTTGAACTTTAGTAACGGCTTCCAAAGACGGGGGCGTTACACTCGTGCTCTTTCAACAATTTCCAAACTCACTGGATTTAAAGGACTTGCTGGGGTTCTACTTTCTTTAGACACTTGAAGGGGGAGAAGCCCAAAAAAGGAGCAATCATGGATGGTATGTCAAACTCGATCCAACTTACTTTCATTTGAGTCTCCAGTTTGTTTAACGAAGAACCATTTTACTGATTTCAGCGTGTGCTTAATTTGCTTACTTTTCTCTAAAAAGTGAAAAATTATCCCGAAATGCTAGGTATTTACCGAGCTGTAATACAATTGTACAACCCATTTTGGACGATTGTTGTTTGGGGCTCCATAATTGGAAAAGTTATGTATACTTTGGTTATTGAAAAAATTTAGCCGTAACTCCTTTCAGATTGTGAGCTTTGAAATGTTATAGGTTTTTTTTTTTTGGTTTTGTATGGTTTGTTAACTGAACTAGGTAAACCAGTTGAACATGAAAGGAGGCTGGGGGAGGAGAAAGTGAGTGGAAGTGACCATTTGACACTGGATAACGGGTGAAATTGGAAATTAGAGGTCAAGAGCAGTCTTGCTGGTAAACGTTGCAATAGAGTCATCGTTTCTGGGGGTTGGTTAAAATTTTGCTGAACAAGTAGGAAGCAGATAAGTCTATGATAACATAGCTTGGTAATCACCACTTGCCTAATGTGAAAATAATGTACTAGTTGAGGTGCATCCATTGAGTGGTTAAGCTTTCACTTCGAGAGTGGAATAAGCGATTATGTCTTAGGGAAGTTTGTACAGTGGAAAGGCCTGAGATAATGCCTCACAACTCTTTTGTTAGGAGTTTCTATTAATATCAGCTTCCAAAAGAATGAAAATGTTCGTGTTGACTTACGGCTGAAGTGTAGTGACACGAACCTATCTATAAAGAATGACTATCTGAATGTATGGTGTTTACAACTTTGTCTCATACTGCAAAACAAATACTTGGCTCAATTTGAACAAGAAGTTTCTTGTTTTATATGTTTCAATTAAAGAAGCGAAACGCTTTGATAGTATCTAATAACTCCTTTTTAAGCTTTGCATTTTAACAAGAATTTTTCTGCTGCCAAAAACCTTTCTATTATATGGTAAATCCTTTTCTGCCATTTCTTAGAAAATATTCACATCAAAGATGGGGGGTTGAGCTTATAGCCATGAGTTTTTCCTGCAGCACTCTCTGAGATCCCATCCCATAACCAAACTGAAAAGGGGGAAAAAAAAAACATGACAATGAAGGGGTATAATCCAAACTTTGATTTTTCACACTCATGATTGTTCCTTTCGGGGATTGCAGTTGACTCACAGCCAACTATGGAGGAAACTATATTGGTTGGTGATGATCTAATGATGGGACCACCATCACCAATCATTCCAACAGAAATTGCCTCGCACGTGCTCGAAGGAGTTGATTTGTGTGATGGGATTTTAAGGAACCTTTTTTTGTGTAAGTCGTCCTGTTCTCTTTGTTTTTTGACTGTTAGGTTGTGGTTAAGTGACTAATCTTCATGGTTCTATGTGGATATTATATTACAGGTTTACAAATCAATGACATTGAGCCATTCTGTCAAGATGAGATTGCTCTATATCGACAATGTGCAGGAAAAAGGGTAACTTTGTGCAACATTTGCCCATATGCTTCTTTTTCTTTTGATGTTAAGAGTTTAAATTCTCATGTGAGATATATATCCTGAATGCACCCCCCTTACGCATCACTAGACTTCATTTTTTAGTACACTCAGCATGTAAATGAACAGGATGCATTTACATGCTGAGTGGCAGTAATCATTTTAAAGTAGCCTACGTGAGGCCAGGATCGACTACTCTTATAATATGTTAGGTTACAAGTTGTTTTTAAAAGTCTAAGCTGTTTGAAAAGGGGCCCAACGATATAATATCGTGCTTAACAATGTCTTTTTGGATAAGGTTGCCACTTTTAACTATCTATTTCACACATTTAACCGAATTTTGCATATGTAGGATATGGAACTTAGGCAGCGGCTCCAAGATAGTGAGCGAAAATTGGGATCGTCTATGCCCTTTGATGAAGCAAAGAAACGAGCTTCTCAGCTAGAATCAGAAGTCACTTCATTGGAGAGGTATTTAATCCTTAAACTTGCATGATGTCATCTTCAGCATCGACAAAACTGTCATTTTGCCAGTGCATTCATTTTTCCAAAGTGTTGCCTTTAATATTCTCAAAAACTAGAAGTTTGTACAGGGAATTTCTTGGTGTTTGTGTAACGGTAATGAGAAACCTCTGCAATCCATAAATTAAATGCAAGAACAGCCTTTTTCGTACTTGGCACCAGCAGTTTTTTCGCTGGAAGGTTCATTTCACCCCCACAAATTCCAGCAACGGGAAACATAATTCCTTTTAGCCATCTCTCTCAAATCTCTTTCCTTACTCTCTCAATCATTAGTCACTATCAATATACCACCACCTCACTAAAGGCTAGCCGCTAGTTTATTGTAAATCATCAATTTGCATATAGTGATCATCCATATCATCATGTATCTAAGAAATATTACCATTATTAACACCTTTAATTCTAGCTGAACCTTCTTGATACCTTCATAATCTGGACTTCTTTTCATGGGCTTTGACCCTCTCTTGCATCTTCAGCTTTCCAGAGAGTGTGTCCCCTTAATTTATACAGAGGTTGTAGTGCCTAATGATACAGTATGAAATTGCAACTGAAAGATCTGGAAACTTGGTACTCAACTAAAAAAGAGTACATAGGCATTTGCAGCCAAGAGAATGCCAATATGTTGCAGAAATAATTACTTTCTTGCAATTTATTTACAGTACACCAAAACTCATTGAATATTCGGAGTAGATAGTCATTTGAAGCAATAAGGAGCTATGGATACCACTAACAAAGGTGTACTTAAAACAGTGGGTATATTTCTAAAAGGAGCAGCGCCAACATGCCTTCCATAAAACTGGAAGGTATGTTAGTTCTGAAACTTAAGACACTTATACTTGGTAGTCATTGTAATACAATGATTAGTGACCAGAATTATCACATTCACTATCACTGGATGGATGTGGAAAGTATGTAAAAGCATCTTCACATTGCATTTGTACTTAGAAGCATTGTGTGAATGTCAACATAAAGATCTTAAAATGCAAATAGAATTTCACCGGGAGAGTTTCTTTCAATGGTTGTGTTTTAGTAACTGTGATATGTTGTAGAAGCACTTGCACAAAATTTATAGTCACTCCAATAAGCTTCAATAAAACCCAACTAAAGAGGAACCTAATACGCAGTTTTTTTTTGTTTCTGTAATATTCTTATGTTGTTAAAGGGTGATTGCAAAGTTTATTGAAGACAGAGATGGAAACTGTATTTACTTCGAAACTTAGAGTTGAATTTTTCAGTTTCGTCCCAAAACAGGATCCATGTCAACATTGGGGCAGAGGCTCTAACATAGCTATTCGACCTGCAGAATGAAAAAGAAGAAGAAGAAGGTTAGCGACCGTTAACGAGGCACACCTTTAAATAACATAACGTCAACAGAATACTCAATGTTTGAAAGAAGAAAAAATAATGTCAACATATCTAATTCAAATTGTCATAACAACCAAATAGAAAGTTTCTAAGATCGATAACATTGTAACAATATGTTTATTCAATAATAAAGTCAGTATACTCATCTTTTTGCAGGCAGAGGAAAAAGCACATATCTAAAGCCCAAATCTAGAGAGAGGGGGAAGACCAGTGATACCGAACTCAAAGCATGCACTGTCGTCTTCTCTGATATCACCAACATATATAACAAAATCAACCATGGCCGTAACCGAGATTGTATAACTATAATGTAAGTTAAAGATGTATTACCTTGCAATCCAAAAAGCTAATTTTTGTAGATGCATATCAAAGCTTGCACGTTATCCATGGTGAGAGGAGCGGTACTAATCTAAGACCCTTCTTCCAGTGTTAAAAGCTGCTTTAGAGTCCATAGTGGATATAGGGAGACTCAAGATGTCACTAGTTATCCCTGCAAGCTCCGAAAATTGATACTTAACCAATTTTTGTTATTTCAAAACTTCCAAAGGTAACTTCCAATCAAGGTAAGATTCCTCGAAATACATATTTACTTGCGGCTTCTTCGCCCCAACTCTAACTTTGTTCTCAAAAGTATCATAATTGGCCATCTCTTCGTCACATCCACTACTAATGAGACGAGACATAGTTATACTTGATGCTTCGACACCACTTGCCGAGAGTACAGGATAAAGGCTAAAGCACAGATCAATAACGATGGCCTTGCTCTTAGTTTAACTGACCAAAGGTCCGTAGAGCTTTTTTCATGAGAACTCAATTAGCTTTATCTTATGTCTAGAGTAAAAAACTGCCTCATTTGAGAGTATTCTACTATGTAGAGTGTTTAAAGGATTTGAGATTGGAAGGCTTGAGACGCTCGCGACGAGATGTATTAACTAAGTGGAATTCAACTTACCTCATTCTCGAGACAATTTTGTCCTTCTCTCATTTTCAATTAAATAGACCCAAATTATAAAGTTAGTCCTTCAAGTGAAGAGTGGGCTGGAATTTAAACCATTTCAAGATTACTACAACTGTTTTATGATCATGATTGGACATCTCTTGGTTGCACTCATTACCAGTGAGATCATACACAATTGACTTGATGCTTGGACACCACTTGCCGAGGCTGTGGAGAAAAAGCTAACTTACTAATTATAAAATTTAAGATTAGCAAGGAATGCCTTGCTCTTAGTTTTACCAACTACATGTCCTTAGGATTTTCCAATAAGATTTCAATTACCTTCATCTTATGCCTAGGGTCAAAAGCTGCCACAATTGAGCGTATTCCAGATTGTCAATCCTTTGAAGCATCTCTTTCGCCATGCCTTTTAAGAAACTATTACCTTCTTCTATAGTATGTCGCGAAAGCAATTGAATCCTCCGTACACCATGAGAATAGGGATTTGCCATTGGATAAGTGGTTCATAAAAACATGTTTGGAAGATCATAAAACAGTTGTAAGAATCTTGAAATAGTTTGAGTTCTAGCCCACCCTTCACTTGAAGAACAAACTTTATAATTTGTGTCTATTTAAGTGAAAATGAGAGAAAGACAAGGCTCTCTCGAGCATGAGGTAAGTTGAATTCCACTGAGTTGGGTTGGTACATCTAGTCGCAAGGGTCTTGGGACTTCCAATATCAAATCCTTTAAACACTCTACATAGTAGAATACTCTCAAATGCGGCGGTTTCTGACTCTAGGCATAAGAGGAAGCTAATTGAGTTCTCATGAGAGAAGCTCTATGGACCTTTAGTCTGTAAGAGTGAGAGCAAGGTTATCGTTATTGATCATAAGAAATTTATGACGAGTGTTTTAGCCTTTATTCTGCACCCCGGCAAGTGGTGTCGAAGAATCAAGTATAACTATGTCTCGTCTCATTGGTAGTGGATGTGATGAAGAGATGGCCAATTATGAAGCTTTTGAGAACAAAGTTGGGGTTGAGGTTTGGATGTTTTGAAATAACAACAATCAGTTAAGTATCAGTTTTCAGAGCTTGCAAGGATAACTCGTGACAATCTATATCCATTATGGATTCTAAAGCAACTTTCAACACCGGAAGAAGGGTCTTAGAACAATATTGCTCTTCTCTCATCCCAGATAACGTGGAAGCTTTGATATGTACCAACAATTTGCATTTTGGGTCACAAGTTAATATATCTATAATTTGCATTGTAGTCATACAATCTTAGTTAAGTTCATGGTTGATTAATGTTATTAATGCATGTGATATGAGAGGAGACGACATTGCATGCTTGGAGTTCGATCTCACCGGTCTTCACTGTATCTCGAGATCTTCTTCTTTAAATTTGGGTGCTTCTTCCTCTGCCTCCAAAAGGATTAGGGTGTTGACTTGTTTATTTGATAAACATATCGTTACATGTTATTGGTCTTTGAAAATTTATGTTTGGTTGCTATGATAATGTGGATAGGATATGTGGACATTATGTTTTTTCTCCAAACTTTGAGAATTATGTTGACATCATGCTATTTGAATGTGTGCCGTGTTAATGGTGTCTTATTTTTTTTATTTAGCGGTTCGAATAGTTATGTTGGAGGTGCCTCTGTCACAATGTTGACATATGGATCCTTTTTTTTGAGATGAATGGATCCTTTTTGGTATGAAATTGAAAAATTCAATTCTAAATCTCAAGTTAAATACGGTTTCTCTCTATGTTTTTAATAACCTTTGCAATTATCCTTGAACAACATACCTTTTTTAATGAAAGAAACAAACTGGCCACTAGGTTCCCCTTAGGTTTTATTGAAGTGTCTATAAGCTTTGGGCAAGTGCTGCTACAACTATCACAGTTACTGATACACAACCATAGAGAGAAACTCTCCAGGCATAGTTCTGTTTGCATTCTGAGATCTTTATGTTGACACTCTAAAAAAAAAAGTGCTTCTAAGGACAAATGTAATGCCAAAATACTTTCAATCGCTTACGACATACATTCAATGATAGTTAATGTGATAATTTTGTTCTCTAATCGTCATATTATTCTGGGAATACCAAGTACAAGTGCGTCTTAAGTTTCAGAGTGAAATACCTCCCATTGCTTTATGGAAGGCATGTTCGCACTACTTTTTTTAAAATGTCCTCATTGTTTTAAGCACACATTTGTTAGTGGTATCTATTGCTCCTTATTGCTTCAAATGACTATCTACTGGCAACCTAATGGTATTTTTATGGTTGGAAGTGCCTATGTACTCTCATCTTAGTTGAGTATCAAGTTTCTTGATATTTGAGTTACACTTTTATACTATATTATCATTAAGCACAACAAACCTTTCTATGGAAGCGAAATGGATACACCAACGAAAGAGAGAGGGAGAGATTGGGTGCAATGGCCATGAAAAGAAGTCCAGATTATGAAGGTATCAAGAAGGTCAACTAGGGATAAAGGTATTGATAATGGTGATATTCCTTGGGTACATGATTTTATGGATGAAGATGGTGATATTTCTAGTGAAGGAGAAGGGGCTGGGGGTTTGGGGGCTGATCCACATTAAAAAGGCGACCAGACCTTGATATATTTACCACAATAGGCATTCAATGCTTTAAGCCACATGCAAGAGTGCGCTTCTGTAAGAGTTGGGTTTATCTTTGCTGGATTTTTAATGCCATGAGCAGTGGACACAACATTTCATCTCATTTCTGCCTTGACAACGGAGAAGAGGAAGACATTGACAATGAGGAATCAGGCATTGTGGTGGTTGGTTTCTAACTGCGAATCAGGCATTGTGGTGGTTGGTTTCTAACTGCAGTTTGACTGTTTGACATTCTACCTGTTCCATTATCGAGTTGTAATTTAGAATATGGCTTTTAGGTTCAATCTTAATCAGTGCTGTTGGTTTTGAGTTTTTACATCTTTGTTTGTGGTTTGGGCTGAAATCATCATAATATGTTGTAGTTTGGTTTGGTTATTAGTTTGTGTTAGTTGGGCTTACATTTTTGAAGGCTTAAATTTCTTAATGCCTCAAGAATTCAGTAATATTCCACATCGGATGTGGAATAGTATGAGATTGCCTTACATGACCTTGTCTATGATATTAGAAGTACCTACTTGGCTAGCCCTTTTAAGGGAGGTATTGCCTTGTGGTGGGGGGACGTAGACCGGGTCGTTACAGATGGTATCAGGGCCGACTCTCGAGAGCTTGGGTTGGGCTATCTAGTCAAGTTTTCGATGGTTGGGGGAAATGAAGGCAAGCCCGGGTATATCTCACACCAAGAAAATGGTTGGGACAACGAAGGGTGAGTGGAGTATATCCTACATTGGCTAGAGAGAGAGATTCTGAGCTGTGTGATCGAGCCTTAGCGTCCTCGCTAAGGTATAAGGTAGGGAGATTGTATATCCCACATCGGATGTGGAATAGTATGAGATTTTCTTTATAAGATCTTACCTATGATTTTAGAAGTACCTACTTGGCTAACCCTTAGAAGGGATGCATTGCCCGTTGGTGGGGCTGTAGACCGGGTCGTCACAAACTCTGTTGGATGCATATTCATGAATCACTAGGACTGTAATGAATCACCTTGGTTCGATTTTTGATACTTTCAGATACGTGGAGACATGCGAGTTAAATTGTATAAAGCAAACTTGATATCCTCATTTACAAATTGAGCGTGCAGTCTCTAACTATCTTATCACGACTCTTTACTTTTCGTGACATCTTTTACATTGCTTATATAAGGAGTACAAAGTAATCACATCTTGATCTATGAATAAAATTGATCTTGCCGATTGAACATGAACCCTATATTAGAGTTTTGAAGTGAAATTTTCCCTAGAGATTAATAAACTTAATATCTCATTTTTCGACGGTAAAGTTGGTGGCAGTGTTCCTTGTTTTAACATCTCATTTGTGACATCTGTAATTAACTTCCAAATTACTGTTTTTCATTTGATGCTGTTCGGGTGTATTTTAGGCGCTTGATTCTGGCAAGTGGAATGGAAGGCATGGAAGGATTTCGCCAGAGATGGAGTTTGCATGGTCGGCTTACAGATACCAAGTAAACTTCACACCCATCGTTTTACTTTTGGTTCTTATAGAGCCACTGGTTATATCAATCAATAAAAATGAGCTTCATTAGTGATCTTTTAGTAGATGCACATCTCTGGATATTTCTCGCCAGTCTATTTATATGCCAATGGCTGGCAACCTGGACTCTAAAAATAATTGTACATCTCGATCTGTACTCGATGATAACGAGTGGAGAATCTTCCATATAATTTTCATAGTTTGTGTTAGTATGATGAATGAGAGAGGAGCTCGTTAACGAGCGGTGTCACTAAATTCAAGATGATGAATATCTTTTTCCTTTTCTTCTGGGGTTAAGCAATCCATCGCCTGTTCGACTTCCTTTCCTTGTCAATTAAGAGTTTCTCTAGAGGAGTAACAACTGATATCTGGTCGCACTCTTGTAATTATATCTCTTTACACTCGCATTGAGCCCTTGGTGGAAGCGGGGGGAGGGGGTGGGTTATTTCTGAACCTCTTCCCCTGTACCCCTCTTTATTATCTTCTTTTGGTGCATTTGAGGCGAAAGGAAATGGATTTGAGGACATGAAGATGTCAGTCCAAAATCGTGTTGAGACTTGCTTAAATATGCATTTTTATTGGAGACTTCTTACGTGCAAAGACTCTGGCATTACTCTATGTTTTCTGTACCGTGTAACTTATCGAGAAGGAATGAAATCACTCAAATTGAGCTTTGTGCAGGAAGCGGCTGGAGGCATTGAAGTTGGGACTAGAGAACAGGAAAACGAACGATCCAGTAAAAGGTTCTACTGTCACAAAAAGATGGTTTTTCTGGTGACAGCCTTCTGCATTGGATGATAGCTCTTATTATGGAGTTAATTGTGCCCTGATTCCTTGAGCTTATTGAACCTTCGTCGAACTGTTTTTAAAATCACAGCAAAGAATATATGGGCTTACGTGCAGCGATGCACTGAGTTAGTGTATAACAGCAGATAGGAGAGACCCTTAAATACTTGAGCTGGATGGGTGCACTGCCTGTTGTATAAAACGATACAGATGGTATGCAAATTTGATTGTTTGGGTCCTTGGTCTTTTTAACCTACTTTTGAAATGATGATATGTGGTTGTGGCTCATCAACGGAACCATATTTCGAACAAACTCACATGCATCCCTATCCTAGGCTAGAGCTTAAGAAAGTTTAACGTAAGAGAGAGAATGTGTTTTGTTTGGACGAGCTCTTTGTAGATACTACAATTAGTTATTTAGTTGTGTTAACCGTAATTAACTAGTTCTAGATAAGGTTATGAGATAACCTTATGATTCTAGAATCCTGTTGTAGCTAGAAAAGGAAGCCCTTAAGGATACCTTTCCTAGCCAGATCAAGAGAGAGATTAAGCTAGTAATATAAATACTTGGCATAATCACGTTTTTTAAGAGTGCATTAGAAAGCAATTTCAATTTCTTTTCTCTCTAAAAACCACTTTGTAAAGCTAGAGTTTCGGGAGGCAAGCTTGGAATCCACTCTCCAGGGTCGTGTGAGGGAAGATCTAAGGAGAAGCTCAATCCATTGTAGCCGAATCGTGCCAGATCAGCCAATCAGTTGGTTAGTTTTCTTTTCGGTCTCATTTTACATATTATCATGTTCATCTATTGCGATAAAGGAGATCGTGGGGGCAAGTTTTGGTTGTTAAACTTTTTAACTGATATCTGCACATTTTTACTTCAAGGGCCGGTGCCCATTTCACCTTAATGCTTCAGTTTTTGGCACAATTCATCTCAGGCTTTTTAATTTGTGTGCAATTGACCAATTAACGGGCTGAAGTCCTATTTTTTGGATGCCAATCAATCTCATAAGACTAAAAGCGGTAATTTCCACTCCCCATCCACCTTGGCAGCCTCATCAACCTCCTAATACTAGTGCACTCCCCATCTGCTTCCTCATACTTGTGCACCACTACAACCATCCTTCCTACAATCATCAAACCCCCCAAAATAGCCTCTACCGAACCACCACAAGTGCTACTGTCGCTAGCTCCATCAGACCAACACCACCATCATCACCCATCAGCGCCATTGTTGACGCCATCGTCACCCATCAGCAACATCACCATCTTCACCCATCAACACCTAATCCACACCATCGTTGACGCCAACACCAGGATCACCAACCAACACCAAACCCACACCATCGCCACTACCATCAGCGCCATCACCACCTAACACGAAACCTACAACCACTGCCATTGTCATCAACATCAACACCATCTATCTATTTGATTTTAGGGTTTTGTAAGGATCTTAGTTCTGGTTTTGGAGATGGTGGTGGTGCAATGGGGTGGTGGCTTTGATTTAGGGTTTTGATATAGTTATGTCTAGGGTTTTAACTGTGATTTTGGAGATGGTGGTGGGGCGGTGACATGGTGGCGCGGCTGCTTTGGTTAAGAGTTTGTTAGGATTTTAATTTTGGTTTTGGAGATGGTGGTGGTGTGATGGCGTGGTGGCTTTGAATTGGGTTTTGATTTTAGTTTTGTTTAGGGTTCTGATTGTGGTTATGGAGATGGCACTGGGGCGGTGTCTTGAATTGACCGAGGCAGAGAGGTTATGGTGGAGCTGTTGGTAGCTCTATTTGGGACAGTGTGGTGGTGATGGCTGGTATAAGGGCTGGTGATGGTGGAGCAGTTGGTGGAAGTTGTTAGCAAATATGCGTTTTGGGCTGGTGCTGGTGGGGGTTTGGATGGCGCTGCTGGTTGGCGTAAATGGTGGACGACACTTGGCGTTTGGTTTTGACGGTGGATGTCAATAGTGTTTTGGCGCAGATGAAGGTGGGTGGATGAGGGAGAGATAATGCCAAGGTGGATTAGGGACCAAAAGTGCAATTTATCCATAAAAAAAATAACAAACATCTAAAAAAAATGGCTTTTGGCAGTTAATTATCAAATTGCACACAAATTGGAAGGCTTGAAGTTAATTTTGCCAAAACTGAAATATTAAGGTGAAATATGCACCGGCCCTTAAAGTATGATCCATTTTTAAAGCCAATACGTTTTCGGATTTATTCAACAAGTTTTGGCGGGAATTGTTCAAAAATTCGGAATAAGTATAGGTTTTCAAAAAAGAAATTCAAACAACACTTGCCCCACAATCCTTTATGGTATTGCATGAACATGGTAATACGTAAAACAAGATCGAAATGAAAACTAAACAGCTTGGCTAATCTAGCAGGATTTGTCTACAATACATTAAACTATTTTTTAAATCTTCCCTTATGACCTTACTAGACCCTGGAGAATAGACTTCAAGCTTACTTCCCAAAACCCAAACTTTCACAAAGCTTATTATGTAAGAGAGAAAAATGAAATCGCTTTCTAATGCACACAAAAAAACGTGATTAAGCTTAGTATTTATATTACTAGCTCTAATCTTTCTCTCTTAATCACGTCACATTTAAGGCTAGGAGAGGATCTTAAGGGTTTTCTCTTCTAGCTACAATAAAATTATAAACTTATCTCATAACCTTATCTAGAAACTATTAATTAAAGTTAACACCACTAAGAAGCCGTTATTGCAGTGTAGCCTAGAAAATATGGTTTAAGCCTTTACTACTAATTATCAATGAAATTTTCCTCAACAAGATATGTCATAACAATAACAGAGGAATGTCGATATGCAAAGTTGCTATGTGGGAAATGCAGAAGACAAACCAAAAAATAGCAAAAGACAGCAAATTTCATCTAATGCAACATCATCTCAGGCTACTGTATATTGCTAAAGCTGTGCAACTGCATGCATGATACAATAAATTCAATACAGGGACTTGATGCATCTTGTGAAGTGAGGGAAAGGCAATGGCCGATGGGGTAGTTTGGATTTAATGCAGCTTTAGACATGAATGTTATATTTAAGAAGCAAAAACAGAAGGATGAAGACAAACTTGGGGAAAAATCGCTGACTTGGAGTAGAGTATGAGCTGCTTGATCAATTCCATGTGCCTATCCCCTCCCTTTTATTGCTGTGCAAGGCGGTTCTTCTGTGCATTATAGTTATCAGCACCGTACCGGTACCAGCCGTACCATATCACTTTTGCCTTAAACTGACATATTATCTCTTACATTTCGTACAAGTCCAAATACCGCTCTGTACCGGTTGTAGTGGCAGATACAAGTAATACCGAGCTCAGAATACTGCCATAGATATCGTCTTCTGTATTTGGTCCTTAAAAGATGTCAAAATTATAAATTTTCTTAGAAAATTTAGTAAATTAACCAAGAAAAGACCAAATAAAAAAAAAACTTAGGTACTTTTATATCGATCGAAGCCTCTGCAGCCTTTTCCTCATAATATTTATTACAATTTCAAATTCTTCTAATTACAATTTTTAGTTTGCTTTTACTTATGATCTAAGCTTTGATTTACTTTATAGCTGAGACATTTCATCATATTCTTCCATCTTTATGATGTACTGCTTTACACAGACACATACAAATAGCTTATTTTTGAACAAATAGCTTCTTGTTTTATATGAATTCACTAATGAGATAGTTGAAAAATGGTCTAATTTTAGAGGAGGAAATTCAATTGAATAAGCTATTTGCTCCTAATGCTACTTTAAAGGAACAAGCAGCTCTTCAGGAATGAACACTTTAGTTGAAGAATGAAGTATATCTAATTCAAGCTAAGTACAAACATATTAGTCTAAAGGAGCTATGAGGGAGAAAATATATGTATATATTTTTAGTCCGCTAATAAATGAGTATTTTATATCTGTGATCGATGAAAAACTCGAAACGGTATCGGCAGCGATACGTATTATATCACTGAAAAAATTGGTACGTACACTGACACCCTATTCATAACTATGAATGTATATATGAAAGTCCTTTCCCAACTCAAAGGTGGCGAAGAAGGGACACTCCGTCTTCCAGTTTTGTAGACCGAAATTTCTGGGCTCATTGTTTACGTACTAAGATGGGGTCATTCATGCGGCATGGCCAAAAGTTTTGGTGCGACTCAAGTTTCAAATTTGGTTCAGTTTTGTCACTTGACGCAATATATTTGATCCAAGCAATTTTATGTCACGCTCGCGACCAAGTCTCGAGGGCCTTTAGGAGAAGGCGAAGTTTTAAGCCAATCACAAATTGTCGATGTAAACTATCTTTATGTTTTGGTGTCTAGAATGATTTGGAAAAGTGGAAACTAGACCGACTATAACTCGATTGTAGAAAACTAATCCAAAATCTTTGCAAACGGACCCAATTATTAGTTTCCAACCACAAGGCAAATGGAACTCGATGCATAGATGAGTTCATAGGGGAATGAAGAAAAGCTTTTATCAATAAGTTTTGCATTACCCAAAATAGAGTAAACACTTAAAATAACGTGACATATTATATTTCTTGAGAAGTGCAAAATTGTATATGGATACGATATTTTTGTTTTATATCTTGATTAATTATATTGTATCCTTTCAAATTTTATACAAAAGGTTTTGCATACGCATCTCCGAATGTTCCATGTGATTTCATTCGATGAGAGGAGTTTCTCTGATTCTATGAACTTTTCTAGCATACTTTTCTCTTATACGAGTATATCATTCAAAAAGTTTTGGATCGGATAATAACTTTTGTACCAGAAAGGAAAAATACTTGCAAGATGAGATAAAAATCCACCGAGGCGAAAAAACAATAGATTGAAGATGCATTATATGAGGGTATTTGAGATTGATTTTGGAATGATAAAATATATTTTAAACAGTTTAAAATAGTTTTGTTAAGTGTATAGTAAAAAAAGATAGTATTAAGTGCCTCTTCAAAAGTATAAACTCAAAAACTCTGTTTTTAAATACTTATGGTAAAACAAGTTTGACCAAGAAAATTATTCGATTACGGTCACATTGTTTATAAAAAGACATTGGATGTCCTTTTAAGACCATCCATTTGGGGGTCGCTAATCTCTAATGCAGGCATTTAGAAAGAAAGGAGTGGAAGAGAGAGCTATTCATACACATTTTAATTTGAATCTTTACACTTCTTTCAAATATTAATTTTTTATGAGTTGAATTCTCTTCGGTAATCATTCTTGTAAATATTAATGGTGGAATAGGAGATATGATGATACAAAAAATTAAGAGAATTATAACAATACATTTTTTTGCTTACAAAGAATCTTGCATATGTTAAGCACCAACAAAAGTTCTCTTTGATGCCCTTGTTGGTCAATTTTTTTACATTAAAGCTCTTTTCAACTGTTTCTAAAATGAGCTTTTGCAACTTTTGCCGAACATTTACTCATTTTGCCTAAGTTTCTAAAATTAATCTCAAACGGACTCCGTACATGCATTTGTTTTGCCATTTTTAATGTTTATTAATGTTAAAACAAATGTTTATGAACAAATAAGAGTCCACAACGGTTAAACTATCGTAAACACATCTTTATTTTTGTGATCTATCGGATGTATGAGCTATGCAAAAAAGTAGTCCTCCCCCTCTCTTATCGTAGATATCTCGCTCGCATGAAACTCAAACCCACGGTATGACACCAGAAAGAAAGAGGCTCGCCATTGGGGCATCACACTCTTCCAAGATTAGAGGTGCTTATGCGGATTAAGCCAAGATGAATAAGAGTTGGACAACCGAGTCAGAATATTTCGGTTTCAATTTTGTAAAGCCATAAAACTGAGTAAATAATTTCAACCCAAACTGAACCTAAGCGAATTATAATTATGCTATTTAGAGTTTTTTTTGTTTATTTTAAATTTTACTCAAAACTTAACTTCATATCTAAACGTTATGTAAGGGTACGCATTTTAGATCTTCTAAAGATAAAATTCCAGTAGTACTTGTATAAAATTCACAAATATACATCCCAAAGTGACATTGTTTTGGTAAGTAACTAAGCAATAATATTCAGAATATCTTCAACATGCCCCAATTTTTTTAACTGAACTTGGATCGACCCGATAGACGAAACAATAAAACAACACGTTCAGTTTTTAAAATCGAAAAATAAACTAAAAACCGACTTACTGAATTGTTTCTTTTTTTTTTTGTTATGCGGTTTTTCGAGTTAAGCGACTAATGAACAACCTTATTTTCGATCACAAACTTTACCAATTAGTCATGTATCTAGCGCACTTCCACTCAGTAATCCGCTTTCATAATTAAATTTTCAAGAAATTGAAATCCATACTTTCATTATAGCGGCTAAAGTTAACATTTGATGACACATGCCACATTTTTTCATAGCAAGTACGAGGTGCAAGTCATCAATTATGAATTATGAACAACAACTTACCTAACAATTTACAACTTATGACGGTCCCATTTAAAGCGCGACGACAAATTTACGGGTAATAATTAATGACTACAATATAAAAGTAAATCATATTTACCACTCAGTTTAACCGCAGATTCGCTTTTGTCGCTACAATAATTATGCACCATAACGTGAATAAACTTCTAAGAAAGGACAACCCAAGATTTGGAACTCTGTGACTTCAGATTTCTTCTCTCTTGGACTCCGATGGAAACCGCCGGAAACAGCAGGGACGCACGACGGCGTCGCATCATGGAGAGAGGATCAGACCGGTTGGCCCTCATTACCGGCCGCATCCAAACCCTGCCTTCTTCGTCAACGTCATCGGAATCGCTTCACTCGCACACCGTTTCGTGCCCACCGTCCATTTCCCAGCACCAGCACCTGCCGTCCAGTCTCTCAGATCAGCTCGCCTCCGGTATATATTGATTGCCCCCTCTCTTTATCTGTATTTACGCACATATTCATCGTGAACACGTTAATTTGTATCGAAAGGTAAAGAAGATCGAGCACTTCGCGAAATAGGAAATTAAATTAGATTGAATGCCTCCTTTAATTTATTTACGCAGTATGTGAATGTTGTAGATTTTTGTTTGAGGAAGATAGAGTCTTCTTTCCTTGAATAAGCAGTTAAGTAAGATATTGTCACCTTCGACTTTTCATGAAAACATGGGATAGATTTAGTACGTGTAAAGATTGACTTTTTCTCATTGTTGTTCCCGTATCTTGACTTGCCAAATGATCCCTAAAGGTTTACGTGTACTAAATCTGTTCCACGGTTTTGCAAAAAGTCAGAATCGAATGAGACAGAGTGAGTAATAATCTTCAGCATAAGAAGATTGTAAGAACCTTAATGCTATTGAGGGGTGTAGTTGATGTAAGGAATGTGAGGTTGCTCGCAGATGTAATACTTGTATCGGAGAATCTTGTACAAACATTACTCTTGGAGTGAAGTTATTTTAACTTATCTCAGGAGTGTTAAGGATCATTTGCACAATGTTGGTAAGAATGATTGCACTATTTGAAGAGGGTTTTTGTTTGTTGCTACGGTGTGAAGCAAGAGGGGGATTGTGAATTGTAGCTTCTGTAGATGAACGATTGATGTACAATCTACATGAGAAGAACCTAAGAACTATCACAAAGCCGTGCCGTGCATTCTCTCTCTGCCTATTTTTTTTCCTTGTTTCTTTTCTTCTTTTTTTGTGTGTGTGTGTGTGCCGGGGTGGGGGGTGAGGACAAAAAGAACTTTAGAGAGTGTTCCTTTTGTTTTTTACTGGCATGCGTTCTGTCCTTGATTGCATGGTTTTGCCTGCATCATGCATTTTGGTTTCTTCCAGTGCCCCTTGGTTTCATGCCATTGTTCTAGCTTCCTCGGATATATGTGGTTTAACCTACAATTATCAACGCAAATGTAAGCTAAATGGTTCTGATTGATTTTCCTCTGTAATGCAAAAAGGATCTTGCTTCCCTCATTTGCTGGCTTGGTTTGACGAGAACCTGGTAATTTAAAGGCGTTGGATTAACTTCTGTTCTTTGCTCCACCATTAATTTTATCTTCTTGTAGAGGGTAATCGGAGTATCCACTTTTGATGTATGAATACACTTAAAGTGGGCTTTGTTAGGAGTTTTCTTTAATCCACTTTGCGTAAAGCCGTTTCTTCGGAAGTAGATAAATTGCATGCTGCTTCCTTTTAATAGTATAAAGTATTGCTTTGATAAGAATTTAAATCTTGTATTTTGTCCATTAATTTTCTATTACCTTCTTGTGCTGCCCCTTTTTTGACCATGACCGGGGATGTTTTGCAACGAACATCTCTTCAACCCCCCCCCCAACCCAAAAAAAAAAAAAAGAGCAACATATGTTCTTCCACTTATATCCTCCTATCCTTGATCTCCCAGATCCTTTAGACCTGCTTAGTCTCGTCCCCTCTAGGAAGGATACGACTGAGATTAACTTTGATGTTTGCAATATAGCATTCAGTGTGCTGCCGAGATTCTTCCACTCTTTGTTACTTTGCAATAACTAAGTTGATCAGTGAACGCTGATACAAAACCTCGCCTTTGCAAATTTAGCTGGCCCTTTTCCATTGCATCTCTCACATTATCCTGGAAGTTGGCTCAAGTTATTGATTAGGCTATCCGTGCGATTGGGCCTTTAG
This sequence comes from Escallonia rubra, assembly GCA_033065855.1. Lineage (NCBI taxonomy): Eukaryota > Viridiplantae > Streptophyta > Magnoliopsida > Escalloniales > Escalloniaceae > Escallonia > Escallonia rubra. The sequence goes on along the minus strand of JAVXUO010001229.1, from coordinate 4,446 downwards.
TGGTTGGCTCCTTTAAGCCTGATGTAGCCCATCTGGAGCCTTCTTTCCTTTATTTGTAAGGCTTACATTTCATGAGTATAAGCTAATTCCTATAACATCAGAACCGACAATATAAAGCATCAAATTCGTAAAACATGGCTTTTTATAGTAAATTTCACTAACTCAATTGTTCAAATTCAGCAAGAAATTAATATACTTATCCAAGAAAGAATCTTAACTAAAATTGGGTTGATGCACTTGAGTCATCTTTATGACTTACGTCATTTTCAATCAAGATCGTCTGTGATTACTTAGTCTTAGCTACTTATTTATGAAATTCACCTAAATAAACTCATTAAAACCATTGGCTTTAAGTAAAATAGAGAAGCACGCCTGGATTGGGCCTAGTGCCCTGTGCCTAGGCGCACACCACGCCCCTTCCTGAAGAGGTTGGGCCTAGGGCTAGGGGAGGCGCTAACCCTGCGCCTTGTGCCTAGGCGCGCCTTTAATAACTATGGGTTGGGCAGTCATCGTTTTAGGTCGTCTTTCGTGCAAATATGTGCTTTTGCTAGAAAGAATGTCAGCTTCTTCGTAATACGCCTATGGTTCTTAGATTCATTACAAATCCCATCAAATTATTCATTGGGTTTGTATACTTCGTATTGATTATTCTGAAACGAATGTAGAGTGATTAGATATACGCGCGGTAATGAAGAATGTCACTTACCATATTAAGGAAAAAAAAAAGCACAAGTAGAAAAAACAGCTTTTTGAGTCATTTCCTAGATATAAGTTTCTTTATTAAAGAAGACGATATTGATGAAAACCCTTGAAACTGGAAAAAAAAGAGGTTTGCTCAAGAAAATTGTTATAATCCCATCCACTGTGTAGAGTTTGATTTTCGTTTTTATCTTGAAATATTGCCTAGTGAAAGCCCACCTCCCCACCCCACCCTCCACTTTGTCAAGTACTCTTATTTTCATCAGCTGCTAATGCCTGTCTACCAGTTTCAGTACTTTTTGCTTAATTGAAGTTAAAAATATGGATACACGTTCTTATGTATACAATGCGATTTCTGTTATTCGAAGTTTCAATGTTCTGTCGTGTTAATTAATTATAGTGTTGCAGCATCCCCTCAAATAGCTTAAAATATTGCTGCTTTTTTCTTGCCAGATAATGACTTTGGCCCTGTATCTGGCCAGCTTGATAACCTTGATGTTGGAAGGAGAGTAGAGCCTTCTCTGCGCAAATGTGAGACGAGAATTGAAGCCTCTAGAGCACCTCCCTTAGAGTTGGATTCCAAATTGCAACCAGCTCAAGTCTCATCAGCCCTTCAAAGTTCGTCCCTCTCTACCACCGACACGGAGCATCGTTCTGAACCACAGGCCCAACATCGAAATTTTTTCACACCAAATCAAATAAGTTCTGCAATTGCTGCTTCAGAGAGGACCCGCACTTATTTTTCTGTAGCAGCTGCCATTTTAGTAGTTCTGTCTTTTGCAGGGTTTCCTATACTAGGCAGCAACACCATAAAGAGGATCATGTTCTCCAGGCCACTTTATCTACTCCTGCTGACCAATATATCTATCGTGCTTTCACGGCTACTTTTAGGAAAAGAAAGAAGGGTAGTAAAGTTTGAGCAAGCAGCAGTTAGTGATACTTCATTAGGTGGGTATGGTTTGGCCGATCAACTAGGGAAGGCTCTGGAGTTGGGCTTGGTGCTGCAGAATGTCGTAGGTGCGGTGTTCATGGACTTCAGTGTCTATGCAGTCGTGCTCGTATGCGGACTTTTCCTGGCATCAATGCTTGGTCGGTAAAAGCCTGTGTCGCTAACTTCTACGTTTATGTCAGATCTGAGTGACTTTTCCCTGAGAGTTCGTCTGTTTGACAAGGCAGGCATACCCGTAACATCCAAAATCCTGATGTTGAATGCAGTTTTGATAGAGTTTTGCACTTGATTACCATGGTATTCGATGGGATAGAGAACTATTTTGGAGATCTCGGGTGGTTGGCTTCCGTGGCGTATGGACACTGAAGAGGTTGCACAGCACAGCTAAATTTTTTCTTGTAACTCCAATTTTCCAATATTTGCTTCTCAACTCTACTTCCTCTGTATTAACCTTTTCTCCGTTGAAGAATCTTTATCTGCATCTTTACTATTTACTAATATAGAGCACGTGTGTTGCACGTGGATATAGTCGAGAGTAATGTTTGAAGTGATATTATTATCTTTTTTGGGATCAAAATAATGTAATTCAATTATATTCTTATTTATTTTGAGACTTGTTTTCTCAAATTTCAAAAAAATACTTATTTCAATGTTTTGAAATATTATTTGTAAGCTTCTGGATTGAATAAATGTTTGATGGTAATGCTGAAAATAAAAGCAAATGAAGAAATTAAAAGAATGGATCTATATCTTTGTTTTTGTAATTGTTAAATTGGTTTATAGTTAAGATTTGTAATTTTCAAGAATAGGTGCTTTGCATTTTATCAATAACAAATGCAAAGCACTCGATCTTTAACTGCAATAACTGAACATATTTTCAGTTTAAATTGACACCATATTTAAGCTTTGTTTTTTTATGCATATTTAACCCTTTTTCGTTTTTTTTCCTGTTTTTGTTTTTCCAACAATTTTTTATTTCTTAATTGATTTTATCACGTATTTCAGTTTTTTTATTTTGTTTTTGTTTTTCAGTTGGTTAATTGTTTGCTAACCTACAAATACAAGAAAAAAAATTACAGTTGTCATTAATCATTTAAGTATCTGATGTTTATTTCATTTTAACCAAATTCAAAAGAGAATAATAAATGAATTTCTTTGTTATGTTTTTCTTTCTTATCACACTTTTCATTATCCAATGTATAGAATAAGATTCATTACCCAATGTTCTTTTAATTTCATCAAAATTTGAAAGGGAGTAATAAAAAAAGGGTAAGAATGTAATTCACGTAATTAATGGAGGACATAATCTTCCAAAAATGATATACAATATTCATACTTTATAGGTAGTACACACGCACACACACATGAAGCAACTACACATTTTGTTTCCTAATGTGTAAATGTAGGTTTAGATTAAATTTATGACCTAATGTTCATTAGGTCATAAATTAATAATTAATAAAACTAATTAGGGAAGGGTAGGGTTGTCATTGGAATAATTAACGGAGGGCAAAATCGAAAATGATTACAAAATTAGTAATTAATAATAATATTTATGAAAGGATAGGATAATAATAGTATTTATGAAATGATAAGATTGTAATTGGAATAATTAACGAATGGCAAAAATAGAATAAAATAATTTACAAGATTCATACTTTTATAGGTAGTATAGATATAAATAAAGCTATGATAGCATAACAAATACGGTATTAATCAAGGAACTTTTAGGTTTGAAAAAGAAAAAAACTAACCATTTATTTATGTAGTGTTGGGCACATAATTTGTTTTTAGTTGTTTTGTTAGTTGAAAAACATATTGACATTTGGTAGGCAAATTTGTTTCGTTTTTGTTTTATTTTTCCCTCTGTTTTTTAAACTAGTTGACAATTTGGGCATGTTTTTGAAAATTATATTTTGAAGTTTTGAGGTTTTTGGTTTGAGATCCACCATTCAAGTTTCATCAGAAGCAATTTGTTATTCAAATTTTTACAAAACTCATCATTTCACTATTTTCGCCGTTAATACCGGTTACATCTAGTCCCCAACCACCACCACTAGCAACAACCACCATCGTCGCCCCATCATTGCGCCATTAGATATCTGCCTTATCGTCACCACCCTACCGCGATTGCAACCCACAGATTTATCACACCGCCGCCACAATCTAGTCGTTGCCTCCCATAGATCTGCCTTACCTCCGCCACCTCACTATCATCACCACCCATAAATCTGCCCCACCACTGCACTCGACCCATTGCAACCACTGCCTTCTGCCGCCACCGTCGTCTTCGATCAGATCCACTGTCGTTCTGCCGCCACGTCGTCTTCGATCAGATCCGCCACCACTGCGCTGCCACTATTCCGATCAAATCTATTTATATTATTTGTATTTGTATTTTGTACGTATTTAAGTTTTTTATTACTTCAAAAGTAAGAATTAATTTGTAGCCTGTAGGTTATGTTTTGGTTTTTTTGTTGAGATATTGTTTTGTCCGGAGATAGGAGTGATTGTGTTGGAATTGAGAATCTGAGATCATCACTGCCGTGTAGCAATGCAACTAGAAAGAGATTGTAGTCTACTATCAAAAGGAAAATTAGTGAAAAATTATTTACTATTAAGTGTTTATGTTAAGTAGTTAAAAAAGGCCTAATATATAAACAAAAAGTCTATTAAAATCTGTTTGTTTTAAAAAAAAAAAATTAGGCATGTACTTGTGGGTAATACCCTACCCGCAAGGGTAGGGTACGGATCCTGAAAAACCCTACCCGTAAAAACCCAGGTAAATATTACTCGAC
>JAVXUO010001360.1:0-40140 GCA_033065855.1 Escallonia rubra | reverse complement strand
CAATGAAATTTTCCTCAACAAGATATGTCATAACAATAAGAGAGGAATGTCGATATGCAAAATTGCTATGTGGGAAATGCAGAAGACAAACCAAACAATAGCAAAAGACAGCAAATTTCATCTAATGCAACATCATCTCAGACTACTGTATATTGCTAAAGCTGTGCAACTGCATGCATGATACAATAAATTCAATACAGGGACTTGATGCATCTTGTGAAGTGAGGGAAAGGCAATGGCCGATGGGGTAGTTTGGATTTAATGCAGGTTTGGACATGAATGTTATATTTAAGAAGCAAAAACAGAAGGATGAAGACAAACATGGGGGAAAATCGCTGACTTGCAGTAGAGTATGAGCTGCTTGATCAATTCCATGTGCCTATCCCCTCCTTTTATTGCTGTGCAAGGCGGTTCTTCTGTGCATTATAGTTATTAGTACCGTGCCGGTACCAGCCGTACCATATCACTTTTGCCTTAAACTGACATATTATCTCTTACATTTCGTACAAGTCCAAATACCGCTCTGTACCGGTTGTAGTGGCAGGTACAAGTAATACCGAGCTCAGAATACTGCCATAGGTATCGTCTTCTGTATTTGCTCCTTAAAAGATGTCAAAATTATAAATTTTCTTAGAAAATTTAGTAAATTAACCAAGAAAAGACTAAATAAAAAAAAAACTTAAGTACTTTTATATCGATCGAAGCCTCTGTAGCTTTTTCCTCATAATATTTATTACAATTTCAAATTCTTCTAATTACAATTTTTAGTTTACTTTTACTTCTGATCTAAGCCTCGATTTACTTTATAGCTGAGACCTTTCATCATATTCTTCTATCTTTATGATGTACTGCTTTACACAGACACATACAAATAGCTTATTTTTTAACAAATAGCTTCTTGTTTTATATGAATTCACTAATGAGATAGTTGAAAAAGGGACTAATTTTAGAAGAGGAAATTCAATTGAATAAGCTATTTGCTCCTAATGCTACTTTAAAGGAACAAGCAGCTCTTCAGGAATGAACAATTTAGTTGAAGAATGAAGTATATCTAATTCAAGCTAAGTATAAACATATTAGTCTAAAGGAGCTATGAGGGAGAAAATATATGTATATATTTTTAGTCCGCTAATAAATGAGTATTTTATATCTGTGATTGATGAAAAACTCAAAACGGTATCGGTAGCGATACGTATTATATCACTGAAAAAATTGGTATGTACACTGACACCCTATTCATAACTATGAATGTATATATGAAAGTCCTTTCCCAACTCTAAGGTGGTGAAGAAGGGACACTCCGTTTTCCAGCTTTGTAGACCGAAATTTCTGGGCTCATTGTTTACGTGCTAGGATGGGGTCATTCATGCGGCATGGCCAAAAGTTTTGGTGCGACTCAAGTTTCAAATTTGGTTCAGTTTTGTCACTTGACGCAATATATTTGATCCAAGCAATTTTATGTCACGCTCGCGACCAAGTCTCGAGGGCCATTAGGAGAAGGCGAAATTTTAAGCCAATCACAAATTGTCGATGTAAACTATCTTTATGTTTTGGTGTCTAGAATGATTTGGAAAAGTGGAAACTAGACTGACTATAACTCGATTGTAGAAAACTAATCCAAAATCTTTGCAAACGGACCCAATTAGTAGTTTCCAACCACGAGGCAAATGGAACTCGATGCATAGATGGGTTTATAGGGGAATGAAGAAAAGCTTTTATCAATAAGTTCTGCATTACCCAAAATAGAGTAATCACTTAAAATAACGTGACATATTATATTTCTTGAGAAGTGCAAAATTGTATATGGATACGATATTTTTGTTTTATATCTTGATTAATTATATTGTATCCTTTCAAATTTTATACAAAAGGTTTTGCATACGCATCTCCGAATGTTCCATGTGATTTCATTCGATGAGAGGAGTTTCTCTGATTCTATGAACTTTTCTAGCATACTTTTCTCTTATACGAGTATATCATTCAAAAAGTTTTGGATCGGATAATAACTTTTGTACCAGAAAGGAAAAATACTTGCAAGATGAGATAAAAATCCACCGAGGCGAAAAAACAATAGATTGAAGATGCATTATATGAGGGTATTTGAGATTGATTTTGGAATGATAAAATCTATTTTAAATAGTTTAAAATAGTTTTGTTAAGTGTATAGTAAAAAAAGATAGTGTTAAGTGCCGCTTCAAAAGTATAAACTCAAAAACTCTGTTTTTAAATACTTATGGTAAAACAAGTTTGACCAAGAAAATTATTCGATTACGGTCACATTGTTTATAAAAAGACATTGGATGTCCTTTTAAGACCATCCATGATTTGGGGGTCGCTAATCTCTAATGCAGGCATGTAGAAAGAAAGGAGTGGAAGAGAGAGCTATTCATACACATTTTAATTTGAATCTTTACACTTCTTTCAAATATTAATTTTTTATGAGTTGAATTCTCTTCGGTAATCATTCTTGTAAATATTAATGGTGGAATAGGAGATATGATGATACAAAAAATTAAGAGAATTATAACAATACATTTTTTTGCTTACAAAGAATCTTGCATATGTTAAGCACCAACAAAAGTTCTCTTTGATGCCCTTGTTGGTCAATTTTTTTACATTAAAGCTCTTTTCAACGGTTTCTAAAATGAGCTTTTGCAACTTTTGCCGAACATTTACTCATTTTGCCTAAGTTGCTTAAAACTGCTTTTGGAAGTTATTTACGTTTTAATCTAAAAGCCGTTTTTTTGAATTAATCTCAAACGGACTCCGTACATGCATTTGTTTTGCCATTTTTAATGTTTGTTAATGTTAAAACAAATGTTTATGAACAAATAAGAGTCCACAACCGTGAAACTATCGTAAACACTTCTTTATTTTTGTGATCTATCGGATGTATGAGCTATGCAAAAAAGTAGTCCTCCCCCTCTCTTATCGTAGATATCTCGCAAGCATGAAACTCAAACCCACGGTATGACACCAGAAAGAAAGAGGCTCGCCATTGGGGCATCACACTCTTCCAAGATTAGAGGTGCTTATGCAGATTAAGCCAAGATGAATAAGAGTTGGACAACCGAGTCATAATATTTCGGTTTCAATTTTGTAAAGCATAAAACTGAGTAAATAATTTCAACCCAAACTGAACGTAAGCGAATTATAATTCGGCTATTTAGAGTTTTTTTTGTTTATTTTAAATTTTACTCAAAACTGAACTTCATATCTAAGCGTCTTGTAAGGGTATGCATTTTAGATCTTCTAAAGATAAAATTCCAGTAGTACTTGTATAAAATTCACAAATATACATCCCAAAGTGACTTTGTTTTGGTAAGTAACTAAGCAATAATATTCAGAATATCTTCAACATGCCCCAATTTTTTTTAACTGAACTTGGTTCGACCCGATAGACTAAACAATAAAACAACATGTTCAGTTTTTAAAATCGAAAAATAAACTAAAAACCGACTTACTGAATTGTTTCTTTTTTTTTATGCGGTTTTTCGAGTTAAGCGACTAATGAACAACCTTATTTACGATCACAAACTTTACCAATTAGTCATGTATCCAGCGCACTTCCACTCAGTAATCCGCTTTCATAATTAAATTTTCAAGAAATTGAAATCCATACTTTCATTATAGCCGCTAAAGTTAACATTTGATGACACATGCCACATCTTTTCATAGTAAGTAGGAGGTGCAAGTCATCAATTATGAATTATGAACAACAGCTCACCTAACAATTTACAACTTATAACGGTCCCATTTAAAGCGCGACGACAAATTTACGGGTAATAATTAATGACTACAATGAAAAAGTAAAATCATATTTACCACTCATTTTAACCGCAGATTCGCTTTTGTCGCTACAATAATTATGCACCATAACGTGAATAAACTTCTAAGAAAGGACAACCCAAGATTTGGAACTCTGTGACTTCAGATTTCTTCTCTCTTGGTCTCCGATGGAAACCGCCGGCAGCAGCAGGGACGCACGACGGCGTCGCATCATGGAGAGAGGATCAGACCGGTTGGCCCTCATCACCGGCCGCATCCAAACCCTGCCTTCTTCGTCAACGTCATCGGAATCGCTTCACTCGCACACCGTTTCGTGCCCACCGTCTATTTCCCAGCACCAGCACCTGCCGTCCAGTCTCTCAGATCAGCTCACCTCCGGTATATATTGATTGCCCCCTCTCTTTATCTGTTTTTACGCACATATTCATCGTGAACACGTTAATTTGTATCGAAAGGTGAAGAAGATCGAGCACTTCGCGAAATAGGAAATTAAATTAGATTGAATGCCTCCTTTAATTTATTTACGCAGTATGTGAATGTTGTAGATTTTTGTTTGAGGAAGATAGAGTTTTCTTTCCTTGAATAAGCAGTTAAGTAAGATATTGTCACCTTCGACTTTTCGTGAAAACATGGGATAGATTTAGTACGTGTAAACATTGACTTATACTCATTGTTGTTACCGTATCTTGACTTGCCAAATGATCCCTAAAGGTTTACGTGTACTAAATCTGTTCCACGGTTTTGCAAAAAGTCAGAATCGAATGAGACAGAGTGAGTAATAATCTTCAGCATAAGAAGATTGTAAGAACCTTAATGCTATTGAGGGGTGTAGTTGATGTAAGGAATGTGAGGTTGCTCGCAGATGTAATACTTGTATCGGAGAATCTTGTACAAACATTACTCTTGGAGTGAAGTTATTTTAACTTTTCTCAGGAGTGTTAAGGATCATTTGCACAATGTTGGTAAGAATGATTGCACTATTTGAAGAGGGTTTTTGTTTGTTGCTACGGTGTGAAGCAAGAGGGGGATTGTGAATTGTAGCTTCTGTAGATGAACGATTGATGTACAATCTACATGAGAAGAACCGAAGAACTATCACAAAGCTGTGCCGTGCATTCTCTCTCTGCCTTTTTTTTTTCCTTGTTTCTTTTCTTCTTTTTTTGTGTGTGTGTGTGTGCCGGGGTGGGGGGTGAGGACAAAAAGAACTTTAGAGAGTGTTCCTTTTGTTTTTTACTGGCACTCGTTCTGTCCTTGATTGCATGGTTTTGCCTGCATCATGCATTTTGGTTTCTTCCAGTGCCCCTTGGTTTCATGCCATTGTTCTAGCTTCCTCGGATATATGTGGTTTAACCTACAATTATCAACGCAAATGTAAGCTAAATGGTCCTGATTGATTTTCCACTGTAATGCGAAAAGGATCTTGCTTCCCTCATTTGCTGGCTTAGTTTGACGAGAACCTGGTAATTTAAAGGCGTTGGATTAACTTCTGTTCTTTGCTCCACCATTAATTTTATCTTCTTGTAGAGGGTAATCGGAGTATCCACTTTTGATGTATGAATACACTTAAAGTAGGCTTTGTTAGGAGTTTTCTTTAATCCACTTTGCGTAAAGCCGTTTCTTCGGAAATAGATAAATTGCATGCTGCTTCCTTTTAATATTATAAAGTATTGCTTTGATAAGAATTTAAATCTTGTATTTTGTCCTTTAATTTTCTATTACCTTCTTGTGCTGCCCCTTTTTTTACCACGACCGGATGTTTTGCAACGAACATCTCTTCAACCCCCCCCCCAACCCAAAAAAAAAAGAAAAAGAGCAACATATGTTCCTTCCACTTATATCCTCCTATCCTTGATCTCCCAGATCCTTTAGACCTGCTTAGTCTCGTCCCCTCTTGCAAGGATACGACTGAGATTAACTTTGATGTTTGCAATATAGCATCCAGTGTGCTGCCGAGATTCTTCCACTCTTTGTTACTTTGCAATAACTAAGTTGATCAGTGAACGCTGATACAAAACCTCGCCTTTGCAAATTTAGCTGGCCCTTTTCCATTGCATCTCTCACATTATCCTGGAAGGTGGCTCAAGTTATTGATTAGGCTATCCGTGCGATTGGGCCTTTAGTGGTTGGCTCCTTTAAGCCTGATGTAGCCCATCTGGAGCCTTCTTTCCTTTATTTGTTAGGCTTACATTACATGAGTATAAGCTAATTCCTATAACATCAGAACCGAAAATATAAAGCATCAAATTCGTAAAACATGGCTTTTTATAGTAAATTTCACTAACTCAATTGTCCAAATTCAGCAAGAAATTAATATACTTATCCAAGAAAGAATCTTAACTAAAATTGGGTTGATGCACTTGAGTCATCTTCTGCAAAACACTTCGGTGTTTACCGTTTTCTTTATGACTTCTGTCATTTTCAATCAAGATCGTCTGTGATTACTTAGTCTTAGCTACTTATTTATGGAATTCACCTAAATAAACTCATTAAAACCATTGGCTTTAAGTAAATTAGAGAAGCACGCCTGGATTGGGTCTAGTGCCCTGTGCCTAGGCGCACACCGCGCCCCTTCCTGAAGAGGTTGGGCCTAGGGCTAGGGGAGGCGCTAACCCTGCGCCTTGTGCCTAGGCGCGCCTTTAATAACTATGGGTTGGGCAGTCATCGTTTTAGGTTGTCTTTCGTGCAAATATGAGCTTTCGCTAGAAAGAATGTTAGCTTCTTCGTAATACGCCTATGGTTCTTGGATTCATTACAAATCCCATCAAATTATTCATTGGGTTTGTATACTTCGTATTGATTATTCTGAAACGAATGCAGAGTGATTAGATATACGCGCGGTAATGAAGAATGTCACTTACCATATTAAGGAAAAAAAAAAGCACAAGTAGAAAAAACAGCTTTTTGAGTAATTTCCTAGATATAAGTTTCTTTATTAAAGAAGACGATATTGATGAAAACCCTTGAAACTGGAAAAAAAGGAGGTTTGCTCAAGAAAATTGTTATAATCCCATCCACTGTGTAGAGTTTGATTTTCGTTTTTATCTTGAAATATTGCCAAGCGAAAGCCCACCTCCCCATCCCACCCTCCACTTTGTCAAGTACTCTTATTTTCATCAGCTGCTAATGCCTGTCTACCAGTTTCAGTACTTTTTGCTTAATTGAAGTTAAAAATATGGATACACGATCTTATGTATACAATGCGATTTCTGTTATTCGAAGTTTCAATGTTCTGTCGTGTTAATTAATTGTAATGTTGCAGCATCCCCTCAAATAGCTTAAAATATTGCTGCTTTTTTCTTGCCAGATAATGACTTTGGCCCTGTATCTGGCCAGCTTGATAACCTTGATGTTGGAAGGAGAGTAGAGCCTTCTCTGCGCAAATGTGAGACGAGAATTGAAGCCTCTAGAGCACCTCCCTTAGAGTTGGATTCCAAATTGCAACCAGCTCAAGTCTCATCAGCCCTTCAAAGTTCGTCCCTCTCTACCACCGACACAGAGCATCGTTCTGAACCACAGGCCCAACATCGAAAATTTTTCACACCAAATCAAATAAGTTCTGCAATTGCTGCTTCAGAGAGGACCCGCACTTATTTTTCTGTTGCAGCTGCCATTTTAGTAGTTCTGTCTTTTGCAGGGTTTCCTATACTAGGCAGCAACACCATAAAGAGGATCATGTTCTCCAGGCCACTTTATCTACTCCTGCTGACCAATATATCGATCGTGCTTTCACGGCTACTTTTAGGAAAAGAAAGAAGGGTAGTAAAGTTTGAGCAAGCAGCAGTTAGTGATACTTCATTAGGTGGGTATGGTTTGGCCGATCAACTAGGGAAGGCTCTGGAGTTGGGCTTGGTGCTGCAGAATGTCGTAGGTGCGGTGTTCATGGACTTCAGTGTCTATGCAGTCGTGCTCGTATGCGGACTTTTCCTGGCATCAATGCTTGGTCGGTAAAAGCCTGTGTCGCTAACTTCTACGTTTATGTCAGATTTGAGTGACTTTTCACTGAGAGTTCGTCTGTTGGACAAGGCAGTAACATCCAAAATCCTGATGTTGAATGCAGTTTTGATAGAGTTTTGCACTTGATTAATATGGTATTCGATGGGATAGAGAACTATTTTGGAGAACTCGGGTGGTTGGCTTCTGTGGCGTATGGACACTGAAGAGCTTCCACAGCACAGCTAAATATTTTCTTGTAACTCCAATTTTCCAATCTTTTCTTCTCAACTCTACTTCCTCTGTATTTACATTTTCTCCGTTGAAGAATCTTTATCTGCATCTTTACTATTTACTAGTATAGAGCACGTACGTTGCACGTGGATATAATCGAGAATAATATTTGGAGTGATATTATTATCTTTTTTGGGATCAAATAATGTAATTCAATATATGTTTTATTTCTTTTTGTGACTTGTTTTAGAAGAAATGTATATTTGATGTTCGCAATTGTAATCAGTTCAATGTTTGGAAACATTCTTTGTAAGCTTCTGGATTGAAATACTTGATGGTATTGCTGAAAATAAAAGTAAATGGAGAAATTAAAAGACTGAACGTACGTCTTTTTTTTATTTTTTATAATCTGTTAAATTGATTTATAGTTAAGATTTGTAATTTTCAAGACCAAATACTTTGCATTTCATTAATAAGAAATGTAAAACACCCGGTCTTCAATTACAATAATATAAACATATTTTCAGTTTAAATTGGCACCATCTTTAAGCCTTGTTTTTTTTTTATGCATATTTAACCCTTTTTTGTTTTTTCAACAATTTTTTATTTCTTAATTGATTTTGTCACGTATTTCAGTTTCTTTATTTTATTTTTGTTTTTCAGTTTTTCAATTGGTTAATTATTTGCTAACCTACAAATGCAAGAAAAAAAAATTACAGTTGTCATCAATTAGTTCTGTATCTGATGTTTATTTTATTTTAACCAAATTAAAAAGAGAATAATAAATGAATTTCTTTGTTATATTTTTCTTTCTCATCACACTTTTCATTATTCAATGTATAGAATAAGATTCATTACTCAATGTTCTTTTAATTTCATCAAAATTTAAAAGAGAGTAATAAAAAAATGGTAAGAATGTAATTCACGTAATTAATGGAGGACATAATCGTCCAAAAATGATATACAATATTCATACTTTATAGGTAGTACACACACACACACACACATAAAGCAACCACACATTGTGTTTCCCAATGTGTAAATGTAGGTTTAAATTTAATTTATGATCTAATGTTCATTAGGTCATAAATTAATAATTAATAAAACTAATTAGGAAAAGGTAGGGTTGTCATTGGAATAATTAATGGAGGGCAAAATCGGAAATGTTTACAAAATTAATAATTAATAATAATATTTATGAAAGGGTGGGATAATAATAGTATTTATGAAAGGATATGATTGTAATTGGAATAATTAACGAAGGGCAAAAAATAGAATAAAATGATTTACAAGATTCATACTCTTATAGGTAGTATAGATATAGATAAAGCTATGACATCATAACAAATACGGTATTAATCAAGGAACTTTTAGGTTTGAAAAAGAAAAAAACTAACCATTATTTATTTAGTGTTGGGCACATAATTTGTTTTCAGTTGTTTTTTCAGTTTTGTTAGTTGAAAAACATATTGACATTTGGTAGGCAAATTTGTTTTGTTTTTGTTTTATTTTTCCCTCTGTTTTTTAAACTAGTTGACAATTTGGGCATGTTTTTGAAAATTCTATTTCGAAGTTTTGAGGTTTTTGGTTTGAGATCCAACATTCAAGTTTCATTAGAAGCAATTTGTTATTCAAATTTTTACAAAACTCATCATTTCACTATTTTCGCCATTACCACTAGTTACATCTAGGCCCCAACCACCATCACTAGCAACAACCACCGTCGTCGCCCCATCATCGCGCCATTAGATATCTGCCTTATTGTCACCACCCTACCGCGATTGCAACCCACAGATTTGTCACACCGCCGCCACAATCTAGTCGTTGCCTCCCATAGATCTACCTTACCTCCGCCACCTCACTGTCATCGCCACCCACAAATCTGTGCCACCACTGCACTCGACCCATCGCAACCACTGCCTTACCCATGCAACCACACTTCAACCATTGCCGACCCATCGCAACCACATTAATATTGCACCACTACCTTCGATCCATCGCAACCACATCGCATCGCTGCCTTCCACCCATCACAATTACATAGCAATCGCTGCCTTCGACCCATCGTAACCACATCGCAACCATTATCTTTGACATATCGCAACCACATCACATCCACGCCCATCACCGTCACATCGCATCAACCACCGTCAACTTCTGTCCACGGCATCCGACGGTGGATTGGGTCATGGTGGTAACTAAGGGGATTGAGAGTTGGATGCTGTGGTGTTGGTAGTTTGATGGTGGTGGAGATGGCGGTGCTAATGTGGTGGTGGTCAAAGGTGTTTGGAGAAGAAAACTAATATAAAGTTATTAAAGGAAGAAAAATAACAAATGAAAATAATAAAAGTGAAACTCAAAAATAAAAACTCCTAACCAAACACATGACTTTGTTTGTAAAAAATTGAAAACTAAAGAGGCTTTGGTTTTTGTCATTTTTTAATTTAAACAGAAGACTGATGATATATATGATATAATGTTTTTTTTCCCATGGGTACATGAGCTGTAAGACACCAAATAATGTATAACAAATTATTTATTATTTTTGGGCTACACTCGTAGTTTTAGTAACCTTTGAAATAATTAATATATTCTTAGGGGTCTTTTGAGTAATTTATCAAGTTTAGAGAAATAAAAAGACCGGTTAGTTTGTGTTTTATCCATAAATTGAGTTTGTTCTTTCAGAGAGAGGAGAAGAAAGAGAAGATTAGAGTTTGATGATTTCAATCTTCTACTAACAATTAGTAAGTGATCGATCCTAAATCTTATTCAAAATACTATTGATTTGAAGATTTTAATTTTAGCGGTTGATTTTATTAATTATGTTTGATATTTTCGGAAGATTACGCAACTTTACAAATCTTGTATCGTGAATTGAGGTAAGAGTTTCATGTGCAGATCTGTATCATATCATTATGTCACGGTATTTCGAGTTTGAATCAATGATAAAATGTATCTTTAATCAAAATTATCGTTATTTGCTTTGATGTTGTATTTCTTTTTTTATCAAATTAGTGCTGTACCTATCTTAGAATGTTTGATCGTTACTCGTTTGCCGTATACAATCGCAGTTTTAGCCCGTTGCCCTACATTGTTTAGCCGTACTACGCGGTTCCAAAGTTTTTTTTTTCTTTCTCTGCACAGTGGTTGCCCAGTGAGATTCTGAAATCTGAATACACATCATGCCGCCATCATCGATTAGTCTAAGAAAATTACAGGTTCTTTTGGCTTCAAAGCACATAACCGTGCAATGGGAAAAAGTGGTTTGCCACTTGTCACTTCTTATTTGGTCCAACAGTTTTGTCCCCTCGATTTACTCTATGTTTCGTTATTTTATAATTTCGTACTTATACGAAGTCGGATTCAACTCCCATTAAACTCGTCTCTTCGTCCTTTTCAATTCAAGTCTAATATTGAATAGTTTCTGAAATCATTAAGTCGTCTTTATTGAAATGCAAGTTTTGATACTTTTACGCCTAACTAATATATCCGTGAGATACTTTGATGTCCGTTTGACCTCTTTGAATTGAACTAATATTTTAGAACCTTCACGTGCTTAGGTTAACGTGATACCATGACATGTTATGACAATTGTTACCGATATGCAACTTTGAACTTAGAACTTTCGTGTGCTTAGGTTAACGTGCTTTACAATTACGTATTACGTGATTGTATCATATTTGGTTATTAGTTCAATTATTCGACAGTGTTCATTTGACTTTGACTTTGATTTGATATGTTGAATGTCCCGAAGTGAGATTATTTGATGTGCTAATATTTTCAATCGTCTTTCCTTTTTTTGTTTTCATATGCTTTGTTTGGACTCAGCTATATATTATTGAATACTTGCGTTGTATTCCGTGGGTGTGTGCATGTGATCTTTACTCGGCTTTGTGCTCACCCCCACTTTCTCTCCCCATTTCAGGTAATTAAGCTGAGATTGCTTAGATGAGTTAATAACATTATGCTTAAGTTTGGAATTGAACTTTAATTGATAACTCTCTTAGTAGTTTTGTAATAAGAACCATGTAATCGTTTTTGATTTAGTGACTTTTGGTACCCCAATGGTTAGGAAATAATTATTGTTATCAAACTTCCACTGCAATTATTAGACGTTGATGAGGAACTTGAATGCCTTTGATTTCAGATATAATTTAGAGCTCTGATTACATCTTTGAAGTTATATTTTTGGTAAGACGCTTTGTGTGTTATATTTCTTATAAGCAGGATTATTTTAAAATGGCATGCGTAGGTTCGCTTCTGCGTCAGGGGCGTGAAATGAGTAGATAAGCTACTTTCTATGAAAAAAAAAGATAATATTTTTCAACCAGATTGAAGTTCAAGCTAGGGGAGGGATAAAATAATTACATTTGAGCTATAGATAGATTCAAAATTCAAAAGGGCGGAGGTGAAATTTGCATCTCATGATGTTGATGCAACAACTGCTTAGCTTTGTCCATAGCTATCTTGATCTGGTCCGAAAATTTGGATTGAACGATATTCTCATAGAGCAAAATGAATATCCTTCATTAATCTAGAATGGTTGACATCTGTCAAACTATAGAGCTGCATCTGAGGAACAAAGATATTTTTGTGAGAATAAAGTGAAACATGAGTAAAATCTAATCGGTTAATCCACAGTAGACAATAAGTAGGCTTTTAAGGAAATCTTCTTTATGAACGTTAGCATAAAAAATCTTTCGAAAAGAATGTAAAGGTGAGGAATTATGTAAGAAAATGTAAATTCCGAACTGGTGTCTTGTTGGATAAAAATGATAACCTAAATAGGCTGAAGTCATGGTTTGTTCCATGCACTTGCAACTTGAAGTGAGAAGCAGACACGGATCTTGATGTCTTATTGAATTCTGGATCTAGAAAGGAGTTTTCGACTTTCTAATAGGTTTTTTGTAAGCAATCTAAAAGGTTCTACAAATATATATGCGTTAAACCACGATATCTTCCGTTTTTCGGTCTATACTTTGGAATATCCCCGTATTACGAGAATTCCAAATAAGCCAAAGGGAAATTAAAATTATTTTACGAAATTGGGATAAGCAAGAAGAGTTTGGTGTGGAAACCCAAGCAATAAGCCATTTTCTAAAAAAATAGTGTTGGGACAAGCAGGGATGGTCATGTTTATTGTAATACCCCGAAAATTTCCTTTTCCTTATGCAAAATTTGTATATTTTTGAATAAATAGTTTGTGGTCTTTTGTTAAAACTAAGAAAATGAATTGGGATTGTTTCTGAAATTTTTGGTCAAATGAACAGTAACTTTTAGTCGAATTTAAAAGGTTTTAGTCGACTAAAAGTGTTTTCGGTCGACTAAAAGTGTTTCGGTCGACTAAAAAGTGTTTAAATTGTGTAAAAATGGTTTTCTGGACTTTTAGTCGAATTTAAAGGTTTTAGTCGACTAAAAGTGTGATTTCAGTCGACTAAAAGTTTAGTCGATGAACAATGATTTTTGAACAGTACTATGAACAGTGATTTTGAACAGTACTTTCAGTCGACTAAAATGTGTTTTCAGTCGACTGAAAGTTGTTTTCGGTCGACTTAAAGGTTTAAAATTTTGTTCCCTATAAATAGTGTTCTATTTCATTCCTAGCCCTTTTGTTCTTGATTTCTTGCTCCTTTGCGGCGAAGAGAGAGAGAATAGGAGGCTTGGGAAGCTCATTGGCGCTAGAGTGGTGCTTTAAGGTTTTCTTTGGTTCAAAAGCTTGTTTGAGGTAAGGGTTTGAACGTTCTTGCTGTGGTAAGGGTTTGTAATGTTTTTGCTATGGTATGGGTTGCTTCTTTAAATCTGAAAAAGAGTTATTGGAGTTGATTAATCTTGTTTTGTAAGGGATTCTACCTTTTGATTTTGGCTTGGGTTTTCCTTCTTTAAATCTGGAAAATTATTGGATTTTGATCAAGCTTGTTATGAAAGGGATTTTGCCTTTCTTTGCTGTGGTAAGGGTTTATACGATTTTTGCTGTGGAAAGGTATCTTCGAAAATCCGAAGGCTTATACTTTCGTCACTTTTGATTCATCTATGCTCGTTTGTAATTGATTGCTCCACTTTTGCCTTCTTGAGAACATTGTTCACCCTTTCTCATTTGTGCCTTAATGATGCTCAACTTTGAATTTGTACATTTGTGACCGTCAATTTAAGATTGACATTAACTATGTTGAACAACTCTCAAATTGAGAGGGTCATATGGGCACATGTTTGTTATACTAGAGAGCCGAAGCCTCCTAGTATGCTCCGGAGCACACGTTTGATGTTTGATGTTTGGTTCGACATTTGGGTCTTATGACCACCATAGTCATCGTATGTTTGTAGCGTACCCGACATATAATTGAAATGTGTTTTGGGTTAAACGCTTAATGACGTTTGCTTTGGTATTTGACAGTAAGATATGATTGCATTTTCGTGCCTTCGGGCTTGTATTTGATTTGGGTTCTTTGGACCACCTTATGAACATTTCGTATATTTGATTCGCCTTATTTGCATCGTGGTCAATTGTTATTATTTGTTCGTCAGATATTTGATTTTGTTTTGGACTACGACTCATCGTATTTGATTCCCATTTGTTTTCCACTTGTTGGGCTATTCGAGCTCACCCCCCCTACTCGTTTGTTTTGTCCTTTACCACAGGTATCGGACGTGATTTTTGGGCGTGGCATGTTTGGGGGAGATTAGAGTTTTTAGTCTTTGTTAGTATATTTGAGCAATGTAAATTATTTCGCCGCTGCGTTTGGTAATTATTTTGTAAAGGAATACTCAGTGGAATTATTTTGGTGAACGGATTGTCTTAGACTTTTGTTTGTGGAGATATTTTATCTTAGAGGATTTAATTGCTCTGTCTATACCGTTATCTTTAGAACTGTAATGGTATATAATGGAATTTGATGATAGTCGCGGCCTCGTGTTTTCGGGGCGTGACATTTATCGAAGGAGTTAACTACGCGGTTGATCACTGTATTATTAGGCAAATTCCACTTTGGTCACTGAACATCGATTTGTGTCATAGTAACCACTAAACTTTGAAATTCATTTCAATTAGGCCATTCCGTCAAATTAATCTTGACGGCGTTAGGTTACTCAAGGGTATATTGGTCTTTTTACGCTAGTCTTTATGAATTTCCCTTTTCTTTCTCTCTTTTCCCACCCCCCTTTCTCTCTCTCTTCTGCCCTCTCCGTCTCACACAGATACTCTCCGAACCCATACACATTTTCACTGTCACACACACATACGCATACCCATGCACACACATTGCCCCCCCCTCTCTCTCTCTCTCACACATACAAAGACACACACACACGCACGTTGCCTCACACAGTGACACACGCACAACACAGAGTCACACACACAAAGACCCACAAAATACACACACACACACAGTGTCTCACACAGACCCACACATAGTGTCTCACACACACCCACACATAGTGTCTCTCATGCATACACACGTATTCACACACACATGCATAACAAACACAAGACCCACAAAAAAACACACACAATATCCATTGTTACACACACGTTAATTTAATTTGTCCGTGTTAGTAAGAAATAAAAGTGGTAATTCTCTGTTTTGCAATGCGAGTTCTTTCATTATTCTAGAACATGGGGCTGGGAGTTTCTTAATTGGTTGTCATGCGATTACTTGCAAGCCACTGTCAATCATGTGATTAACGACATTGTTGCCTCCCCCACCAACACCAACAACCTTAATCTTGGCAGAATCCATTGGCACAAACGAAGACGAGCTGTAAGTGCAGCAAATCGCATGACGGTGCCTCTCTTTGGAACTTTTACGGCGAGCCCTAGGAGAGAAGCAAGGTGAAGACATCGCGACATTCTGACAAAACCTAGTTGAGGACGAATAGGAGGAACAAGCTAAGGTGGGTTTCTGAATTGGAGTGTAGCCATCAGAGGAAAACAAGGAACTTTAACAAAGAGAAGGCTCTCACTTCTCAGGGTTGAGGAAATTTGATATTTGCTATTTTCAATTCCTTTTTGGTCTTTTAAGTTTGTGAAGATATATTTGGAAAAGACATGGTTTTGGTTGGTGGGCCCAAACTTTGCAATGCTGATGCTCTTTCCCAATCTTCACACCCTGTCTCACTCCACATTAACACAAGCCAAGTGTATGCTCATAGATTTGGTTGGGCTGTATATCCATACGCCACTGTTGATTGGGCTGTGTTTGCACCACAAAATATATTTTTCACTAATAAGTTCACTTTGATTAAATGCCACTAAATGACATTTAATTTTTATTATTTCTGAAGAAATAATGGAAGATTCAAGAAGTAAAAGAAACCAACTTCTGAAAATGTGTCCTATTGATAAGGGATAAGTGTGGTTGGTTACTTATTAGTGGGTGGTTATTTCTTAAGTGGGTAACTCACTAAGAGGGTAGTTTATTGTAATGGTAGTTATTTTCTACAAAGCCTCTAGTATAAATATTGGGTCAAAGAAGAAAAGGAGGACACAATCAACCAGACATATCAAAACTTTTTTAAGTCTTTTTTCTTTCTTTAGTTTATAGGCTTTTGTTTCGATAGGAAATTTAGTTTCTAGGCTTAAAAACATTCATGTGTAAACATTTGGAATCAATCGAAAGCTCTCTTGTCTTTTATGGGCGCGCAATCTTTCTACGTTTCGTCTTCATTTTCCATTTTCGGAGAAGTCCCCAGGCCCTAGGGGCAAAAAAGATCTCACACTTTTAATCGATTGTGCCGCCGGTGCACAAATCGATTGTGAGTTTACCCAGCAGCGCAAACAGGCTGAAAGCAAGGTCTTGAGTGCTTCAGCGTTCTAGTAATGGAAGAATGTCATCTATGTGTGTGCATGTGTGAAAAAGAAGAAGAAGAAGGTGAACAGTGAATGGACGGTTGCACCCCTAAATAAACAGACTTAAATTGACTTAATTTGATGGAGTGACCTGATTGAAACAAATTTCAAAATTTAGTAGTTACTATGACACAAATCGATATCCAGTGACCAAAGTAGAATTTGCCTAATAGTACAGTGGTCAACTGCGTAGTTAACTCTTATCGAAATTTAGATATGGGTAAATTTTGTGCAATCAAGGAAGCGATGAAAGTAAATTCTTCCGACAAGAGGCATAAATGACAATGTGAGGATTGGATTTCTGGTAGGAAGCCTGTCAAGTAGTAATTGCCAGAGGAAGAAAGAAATTTTAGCTGGTAGTTTTAAAGACTAAACTGTTTTCCAGATTCTTTTCTGGTAAGACAGGTAGACTTGAAGGCTGTTGACCCATACACTTGGTTTTATGAGAATATAATAATTTGTAAGCAGAAGATACTGAGAAAATGGTAGAAGTTTCGTTATGAAAAAGAGGAATATTGGGGGTTTCTGAGAAAGGTACGTGAATTCCTAAAATTTGGTTTATGATTTACCGGGGGAAAAGGTTGTGAAGAGCTTGTAAGTTTCAAGAGCTTGAGGGGATTAGGTCTGAAATCGAGATAGCATTGGAAGATCCAAGCCGAAGAGAAATTAAGGACTCAGGAGCGTGGTTTGGGGTCCAAAATTCTTTCCAAATATCAACTGATGTTCCGGTACCAATTTGCCAAAAAACGCCTAAATTAAGAACATTTATGCCAACCCTTAGGGGTGGTGGAAGTGGCAAAGGGCCTCGAAGAATGACCTTGAGGTCCCGATTTCGATTCTTCATACCGACGGGCCATATTGAATTACAGTTCTAAACATTCAAAAAATAAAAAAAAGAACATTTATGCCCGCCTGTAAGCCTTTCTAAGCCCAGGAAGATGAGTTGGATTTGAGAGGGTGAAGAATATTTTTTTTGCAGTACTTGGATTGGCAATCTGGAAGGGATAGGATTTTCCAACTGGCTTTCGCTAAAAGAGCTAGGTTAAAGAGTCAAGTGTCACAGAAACCAAGGCCTCCTAAGGATTTTGAAACACAAAGGAAGCCCAAACCAAGTGTGTAGACCGCGCTTAGAAGCATCGCCAGACCAGAAGAAAGAACTTAAAATGGATTTGAGTTTATTACTTACATAGACCAGAGAGAGGAAAGTCTGCATATGATATACTAGAATACTATTCAGGACTGAGGAAATAAGGGTGGCACGGCCAGCTTTATTTAAAAACAAGCCCTTCTAACTAGCACAACGAGATTGAACTTTTAGAATCAGGGATTGAAAGAAAGCCTTTCTGTGTGTGACCACATCCAAAGAGGTACCAAGATAAGTCCCAAAAAGATTTTCTCATTGAATGTTAAAGCACATGGAAGCATAAGATTGTAGTTCGGCGGTGGTGTTAGGGCTGCAAAAGAATGATGGTTTGCGGAAATTTATGACCTGCCCTGAGATGTGGCAATAAAGCTCAAGTAGAAGCTTGATAATTTTGCAGCTAAGGATATTCTTATGGAAGAATAAGATTGTATCACCGGTAAACATGAGGTGGTTGATCGGGGTGCGGAATTGCAAGCTTTGATCCCAGATAAGCCTTTGAGAGATTCAGCTTGTATAAGAGCTGCAAAAAAGATTTCTGAACGTAGCACAAAAAGGTGTGGAAATAACGGGTCTCCCTGTCTTATACCGCATTAAAGGATGAATTCTTCTGATTTTTGTTTTTTTGAAAACTGAGAACTAAAATGTTGCTCATAGCTTGGTAACATTCACTTTCTCAATATGTCAACTTCCTATCTTGTTTACTTCTGCACGTGCATTCACAACCAAGGTGTTGTGCAATGTTTTTGGCATAGCCAATCATCTGCGACGGACTCAGCGATTCATGTTAAGAGGAGAGAGTATCCGACATGTCTTTAGGACAAAATGTAATTAAGAAAATGATTTTTGTCAAGAATTTTTTTTGTGCGTGCGCGATATGGACACTGAGATTGAACGGAGTTTGGAGTGTGGATCACTATGAGTACACATAACTTTATGCAAGGCTGGTATCATTGAACTTTCAGAAAAAAAATATTGCGTTGCCTTGTATAAGAGCTGGCGGTTCCTGACTTGCCATCTTGAGCAAAGTTATGCGTACTAACATCACATTGGATTTTGCTCTTAAGGGGGCTATAAGGGAAGCATGGTAGTGAGCGGGCACTTTACTCCACCACCTCCTATTGTTTCATGGGCATTAAATGAGTGAACCAAGGGGGCTTGGGCAAGCTTAAAAGTATTGAAGACATACTTAAGAGCTTGCATTTGAGAAAGACCTTTTCGGTGGACATCGAAGGATGATATGCCTCGTCTTGGGCCAGAGGCTATATATATGCCTGAGCTGCACTTCTGATTATAAGATATCATACTAGGCATGCAAATTATGGTGAATTAGGGTATCTGTGTGCTTGCACACATGTGCCAAATTGAGCATCATCATTCGACTTGCTCACCGGACAATAGGCATTGGTGACATGTTTGGTGGGAGCATATCGTGCTTCTTATACAGGTAGGCAAGTACTGCAGCTCTCATGGTGCTAAGCTATTCTTGATAGCCACATTAAGACAAGTAAGATTTGGAGCTAAGTTAGACAAGTAGGCATGTTGCGTTGCACGAGTGAGCATGACATTTGGCAAGCTAACACGTTGTTGCGATGCTTCGGCACACTGCCGGGCAAGTGGGCATGTTATTGGTGTTGTTGACATATGTCTAGTGCACAGAGACACATCAGATAGGCCGTGTGCACAAATTGTAGGTTGTGCATGCTAAGCACGACGAATGATATGTAAGTGTACTTAGTTACGCAGCTTTGTGGTGTCCCGCGCTTGAGGCAAGGACATGTGAGAATCATGACAAGATCAATGTCCTTAAGTCTTGTAAAACTGTATTGAGAGGTTGCTATTTGTCTAAGGTCATCGGTATGCTTGGGCATGGCTTTACGCAACACTGGTATCAGTGTGTTTCCAGGAGAAAAAATGTGTTGCCTTGTACAAAATATGGGGGTTCATGACACGATTTACAAGTAGGTTACGAGTGTCATGAAACTTCACGGTCGTTACGCTAAGACACAAAAATGTGCAGTTCTCCAACCACGGGATTAGCCTAGTGGTTGAGAAATGCATGAAGAAGCCATAGACACGTATGTTTTATGTCCAATTCTCACTAGGAGCATCCTAGGGCGAGCTATTGGCTGTTAATGGATGTCATCACACATATCGGGGGGCAAGATCTCACCCATGGAGACCCTCCAACGGCCGTTTATGAGATGCAGTTGAGATAACCACACTGTATTACTAGGGATTAGTCGGGCCTTTCCAAACACATCCGTTGCAGGGCAAAAAAAATTGTTTCTCTTTATTTTCGTATACACGATTGGAAAAAATAAAGCAAAGTGCCAAAGAGAATACAAGCAGTTCTGGACTAAGCTTTATGGCATGACAAAAAGCACAAAGCTTAAAGTTCCTAAACTAGCTATATCCAAAAATAAAGCAAAGTGCCAAAGAGAATACAAGCAGCTCTGGACTAAGCTTTATGGCATGACAAAAAGCACAAAGCTTAAAGTTCCTAAACCAGCTATCTAGCTAAGTTTGAGTGTCTCTGAGCTTAGCCTTGAAGACCGTCTTGGTTACAATAATGAAAAGATCCAAGATACAGAAACTATGAAGAGTGGGGTCAAGCTCAGGCCGAATGCATACCTTCCTAGACGATTGTCACCAAAGCAAGCTGCTGCAGCTACAGGAGAGGCTGTGGGATGGTCAATTCTGTTAGCTTTAGCCCAACCGTGAATAGAACAAGGAAAGAGAGCTTGTCCAGTTTCTTGGACCTCGAAGAATAAGCAACATACTAGCCGTACAACTTACCCTCCGTTCAACATATTGGCACGGTTACAAGAGACTCAAGGAGAACACTAACGAAAGAGGTGCTGTTTTCATTCGTCTTCAAAATTGCCAAACATATTGATTACCAAGTGACACTTAATCACAAGGGCCCCCTTCTCCTTTCTTGAAGGTTTCGGGACCTCTTAGAGCATCCGACAATGCTCAGAGTCCTTTGATTACTCGTACTTCTCTCTAGATCTTATGCAAGAAACCCTAGTGTTTTAGAAAACTCTTTCCACTAGTGTTCTCTCACTCTCATTCCGGATTGAACCACTCGTCGCTCACTCTTCTTTTCAATCCTTTAGGACATCTTCTTCCCTGAACACCTTTCTTTGATTTGATGAAGCAGAAACAAAAGGAGTTGAAAGAACGAAACTTAGAGAAGAAGGGTGTCAAGCAGCTCGACCAGAGGGAGAGGAGCGAGGGAGAAGGCTCAGAGGGCAACTACTTTGTTAATTTCCTTGCCTTTCTAAGTGCCCGGGTTAACGACCTACCCATTTTGGCAAGATACGATCATGTGGCATTCCAAATGCGGAGGTGGATTATATGTAACTAAGCGATATTTTCTAACCATTCTCCTTTTTCTAACCTTCCAACTCGAGTATAGTTTCATCCAAATCATCACCTATGCTCTGATGCAAAGCCACCAGCTCTAGCATCTGATAGATGTCTTTTGAAAATGGCTTTGAATCATCAGCCGAAACAAATTCTTGAACAACATTGTTGGCCTCAATCATACTGCAACCTGGTGTTTTCTTCATGCTCTTACTTCGAATGAGTTTCCTCATTCTCGAAACACCTTCCCACTTTCCAAGATCTGCATAAATATTTGAAAGTAACACATAGTTCCCCGTATCATCTGGTTCCAGCTCCAGCAGATGCTCCATTGCAACAACAGCAATGCCAAGATTACTATGAGTTCTGCAAGAACTCAGCAAAGACCCCCAAATTGCTGAATCAGGCTTCATGGGCATTCTCTTTATGGTTTCAAGACCCCGATCAAGGCACCCAGTGCGTCCAAGAAGATCAACCAAACAGCCATAATGTTCAATACCTGGCTCTATTTTATAATTGTTTTTCATAGAATCGAAGTACCTTACACCCTCATCCAAAAAGCCAGCATGAGCACATGCTGACAGAAGACCAACAAAAGTGATCTCATTAGGTTTAACCTTTGCCCTTTGCATCTCTTGAAATAGTTCAATTGCTTCACGAGCTTTTCCATGATTTGATAGCCCGACAATCATAGTACTCCACGAAATCACATCTCTATCATGCATATGATCAAACAACTCCAAAGATCGATTTACGTTTCCACATTTTGCATACATTTCAATCAGAGCATTGCATATGCAAGTCTTCTGCAAAAAACCATTTTTATCCGCATAGAAATGGATCCATTTACCCAACTCCAGAGCTCCCAACTGCGCACACACCGGCAAAACAGCTACCAAACTGATCCAATCTGGTTTAATTCCAGCCATTTGCATCCTTCGGAAAACATCCAAGGCATCTGAATGACACCCGAGCTTCGTATACCCTGTGATCATTGCTGTCCAAGAGACAATACTCTTATCTGGCATCTCTTCAAAGACTGCTCTTGCCCTTTTCATTTGTCCGAGTTTGATATGCCCACAAATGAGACTATTCCACGAAATTACATCCTTCTCAGACATTTCCTCAAACATGTGATGTGCATCAGCAAAATTCTCATACTTTATATACATGTTCATCATTGCAGTGGCAATCACAATATTAGACCTAAACCCAAATTTAAATACATGCCCATGAAGTTGTTTGCCCAGCTCATGACACAAAAGTCCTCCACATGCCTTGACAACATATGGGTATGTAAATTTGTTGGGAAAAATGGGCTCTTCAACCTGTGAATGTCTTAGCATTTGCCTGTACATCTCTAGTGCCAATAAAAATCTGTGGCTATGAGTGTATGCCCTAATCATTGCATTGTACAAAAAATTGTTTGGCTCAACGACCTCATTGAAGAGCAAACTTGCGTATTGTATTTCCCCATTGCTGTCACATGTATCCACCATTTTTGTCACCAAGAAATTGCTCTGTGACAAAGAGCATTTGACAATTTGGGCATGGATTTTCTTCATTTTTAGCATGTTCACGCAATTCTGCAACAAAGGTGCGAACATATCTTCCAATCCTTTGATACTCAAGACACCTGCACTCGCTGCCATTGCTTCTCCTATTCACTCCTCCAGGATAGATGCCTGATAACATAAACATCTACCTTAATCACACGGCTTAGTACCGAGTTTGTTTCTAGTGCAAAGATACTGCATCCGTCTCCGATCATATTTTCTTTTTGTTGATCATTATGAAAGACTTCATAAATATTTTTTTTTCCTTTTCATATTTGACATTCTTACATTTTTTTTATTTTATTTCTCTCTCCTAATTTAATTATCCACCAACCTATTTTTTCTTCCTAGCCCACTTTCTTCCCTTCTTCTCTCTCTTGAGGTAAATATGAAACTCTTAAAATACAACTCATATCGTAAATAAGCGTGCAAGTAGAAGGTTATCAAATAAAAAGGAATGAAGAGATTACAATTTGTGCAGTCCGTTTACTCCTTCTGTCCCAAAATAATTGCTCAATTTTAACTTGACACACATATCAAGGATATAAGTCATATATTGTGTATTTTTCATTCTACCCCAATAGAGAACGGAGGAAGGAAGTGGGCAATGAGAGAGAAAATAGGGTTGTGGAACACTGAATTTGGAAAGAGAAATAAAATAAAAAATATGTCAAAAGGATAATTTTGAAAATACACTTACATAATATTTCCTGATTTGAAAAGTTTGGGACAGTCTAAAAAAGAAAATTGATCAATTATTTTGAAACGGAAGAAGTATACAGGGGATTAATAAATGATGCCCACAGTCATGGTTTGGCTAGCCAAATAAATTCCAAAACTTTGAGCCTTCAATTATTTACGAAATTCTTGAGTTACAACTAATCAATTTTTACATTGTTTATCTTGTTAAGAAAGTAAGAACATACGAAATATACCACAAACAAAAGCAAACTCAGCTTCGTTGTGTCGCCTCGAGAGCCATCTAATATTAACAAGTACTTAATGCTTTTTAAAAATTACAATAATCAATGCTTGATTCTATTATTTCTAGATAGAAAGATCAAAGGTCACTTACTTCAAAATTATACGTTAATTAAATATTCACAACAATTACTCCTTCCGTCTCAAAAAAATTACTTTTCCTATTGGCTGTTCCCAAAAAAATTGCTCAATTTTTAAATAAAGAAAGATTTTGTAAATATTTTTCTATGTTTTTTCGTTGTATCTGATTTTTATTCTATTTCTCTTCTCACATTTTACCCTCAACCAATCAATTTTCTTTCTCCTAAAAAATGCTTTAAGAAATATATGGAAGTGGACGTAACTGCTACAATCACTAATGTATCACCAGTTGTCAATAGCGGTGTAACATAGACAAGCAATTTGGTGCAAAATACGCGGGAAACAAGATTGGAATAAATCATGCGTGGGAAGCAACTATCGACGAGTACAAGATAATCGGCGGTAGTGATAAATGTGAGAACAAGGTAGTTACCATCAAAGATAGGAAGATCAGCAACATCAGTTGATAAGATGAACATTTATCAACACAAGCAAAACGATCGATGAAGGTGGTCAGCAAACAGACTGCATGAAAAACACAAGTGCCGGCAGGAAGCGACTGATGATGACAGTTGATAAATCGCTCCTGATAAAAATAGAAGTGGATGGGTTACAAAATAGAAAAACAGTCACAAACAAGCGAGTACAAAAAGAAGAGAAAGACAACGGAGGAAAGGGTCTTCAAATCCACTAGTCACATCAAACTTAGAGAATCGAGTCTCTAATGCGCTTGTCACTTTCTTTTACCTTTGTCAAGTTTCTCATATGATCTATCTTGTATTGATAGAGAATCATGTACATTGTCGTACCTGTATACGTTGTGTCGCAATGATAATCTTTGTTTAAGTGGGTGTATCGTTTATGAATTTGTTTAGCATCCTATCTTTAGTAAGTTTCCATTTTAGTGAAGTCCTCGGATGTTAGAGGCAAAAAGATCTAGCATTATTTATCGATTGTATAGTGGGTGTATAAATCGACAGTGAGTTTGTCCAACATCGCAAACAGCTCCCAAGTCAAAATGGAATAATTAATTTGAGATGGGGGGAATATTATAGAGCGGAAGGAAATTATTTATTTTAAGACGAAAGGAACATGGAATTCTCCGGCTGAAACCAACAAAAAGAACTTGCAGATAGTATAGCAGGACTTCCTTGTTTGCTATGGTATGCAATCATGTAGATAGTAGCAGGTCCTTAAAAGCCTTTTAGTTTCAGCATATAGGAATGAATAAAAATTGCTGCATTGTTGTTGTTGAGCACTCTCATTAAGAAGAGAATTTTGCTATCTGATGAAAATTCAACCCATGCAAGTGGAGAGGTGAGAAGACGGTCACTCACTATGTTTTATCAGGTTTTCTGCAAGTGAAAAGCACCAAGTTTTAGTTTCATCAATGTGTATGCGGCAAAGAATTGCGAACCTTCTGCGTGTATGTTCGAAAAGTATGTCACTTGAACAAGGAATCCAAGTTCACACAGCAGTAGTGAAACTGGGTTATCAATTTGATATGATGCTAAGCAATGATCTAGTAGACATGTATGGAAAATGCAGGAGAATGGACATGGCCTGCCAGGCGTTTGAAAAAATGCCTGAGAGAAATGTTGTTACTTGGACATCCCTAATGTGTGGATTCTTGCATCAAGGTAGTCCCATAGAATCATTGTTGCTTCTATGTCGAATGGGATTTTCGAATGTTGCGCCCAATGAGTTCACTTTCTCGACGAACTTTAAAGCTTGCAGTTTTCTGGGTGTTTTGACAAATGGGATGCAGATTCATGGGTTGTGTAGTAAAATGGGATTTGAGTGGTTTCCAGTGGTGGGAAACTCTATCATTGATATGTATTCAAGGTGTAGTAGAATTAGTGAAGCAGCTCAGATGTTCAGTATAATGCCACTTAGAAGTCTCATAAGTTGGAATGCAATGATTGCAGGATATGCCCTTGAAGGAATGGGTGATAAATGTTTACTTCTGTTCCAGGAAATGCAAATGCAAGGAGAAGTGCCGGATGAGTTTACGTTTACAAGCACGTTAAAAGCATGTGCTGGTCTTGAAGCTGTTCAGGAAGGGACTCAGATACATGCCTTTTTGATCGCAAAAGGTTTTCCGTTGTCGGTTCAAACAATTGTTTCAGGTGCTCTGATCGACCTGTATGTAAAATGCGGCTACTTGACTGAAGCGCAAAAGGTATTCAATCAAGTTGAACAGAAGAGTGTGGTCTCTTGGATGGCGCTGATTTTAGGTTATGCTCACAAGGGAAATCTATCAGAGTCCATGGACTTATTTAGGCAGCTTAGGAAGAGCAGCCTCCGAGTTGATGGGT
The DNA here is from genome assembly GCA_033065855.1 of Escallonia rubra. Taxonomy (NCBI): domain Eukaryota; kingdom Viridiplantae; phylum Streptophyta; class Magnoliopsida; order Escalloniales; family Escalloniaceae; genus Escallonia; species Escallonia rubra. The sequence goes on along the minus strand of JAVXUO010001360.1, from coordinate 13,896 downwards.
TTGTTCTCTCCAGCGTGATGGGTGTATTTGCCGATTTTGCTTTTGTAGAACAAGGGAAGCAACTGCATTCTTATGCAGTAAAGGTTCCATTTGGTTTAGATGTATCGGTGGCTAATTCAATTTTAGACATGTATCTCAAGTGTGGGTTAATAGAGGAAGCAGAAGGACTTTTTGGCGAAATGCCAAAGAGGAATGTGGTATCGTGGACCGTTATGATCACAGGGTACGGAAAGCATGGTCTTGGCAGAGAAGCGATTGAGCTCTTTAACCAAATGCACGTAGATGATATCGAGGCTGATGGAGTGACTTACTTAGCCGTGCTCTCAGCTTGTAGCCATGCTGGAATCGTTAAAGAAAGTCGAGAATACTTCTCAAGATTATGTAAGGACCATCGAATAAATCCCAAAGTCGAGCATTATGCTTGTATGGTTGATCTCCTTGGCCGAGCTGGACATCTGCAGGAAGCTAAGAGCCTTATAGAGAACATGCCCCTTAAAGCAAATATAGGAATTTGGCAGACACTGCTCAGTGCTTGTAGGGTGCATGGAGACTTGGACATGGGGAGAGAAATAGGAGAGACTCTCTTGAAGATGGATGGTCGCAACCCGGCCAATTATGTGCTGGTATCAAACATCTTTGCTGATGCTGGCTACTGGGAAGAGTCTGAGAAAGTGAGAAAATTGGTGAAGGCCAAGGGGCTAAAGAAAGAAGCTGGACGCAGTTGGGTTGAGATTGATAAGGAGGTCCACTATTTCTTTAATGGAGATGAGATGCATCCACTCACGGAAAAAATCCATGAAATCCTCAAGGAAATGGAGAGGAGGATAAAGGAAGAGATGGGGTATGCTTATGAAGTAAGGTTTGTATTGCATGACGTGGAAGAGGAGACAAAGGTGGAGAACTTGAGGGTTCACAGTGAGAAGTTGGCAATTGGGTTGGCTTTAGTTTGCGGTGGATTGCAAGAAGGTGGAAGGCCAATTCGGGTTTTTAAAAATTTGAGAGTTTGTGGGGATTGTCACGAGTTCATCAAGGCTTTGTCAAAGATATTGAAGAAAGTATTTGTTGTAAGAGATGCTAATAGGTTCCACAAGTTTGAGGGTGGTTTATGCTCTTGTGGCGACTATTGGTGATACATTCCCACAGAATTTGCATGGGCTAGACGCGGTGCTTTTCAAGTCATCTTTCTCGAAGGCAAGGCTGAGGCAAGCTTTCATTTTCGATTTCTTTTCTCTAAGGTGATAACTGGAGATCAAAGCAGTCATGCATTTGCAGTACTTTCCAAATGGAAACGGCTTTCTGAAATTTCCTATCACTGGGCTTAACTAGGTGAGCGGATCTCGTTAAGGGTGCCTGCTTACCCCTCTCTCTCTCTCTCTCATGCACAGACACACAGAGAGAGAAGATGTTTACTCCTTTTTTACACGGTGATATGAAGAAAATGCCAACTTTAATCGTGAATTCAGAAACGTTGCACGGGTTCAACCAAACCCGACGTTCTCACTTAATTCAAACAAAACGAACCTTTGTTGTCCCAAGGATTATGAATGACATGACTTTTAACGAATTTTGGTTCTTTTAAACTATCTAGAACTTGTAGACAGAGGCCTTCGCTTCTTTTGTTCTCTCTAGAGCTTTCACGGTACACATTCTCGAGACACTACACTGTATTCATCTACCTTTGGCTTCATGCACATTAAATTTGTTCCAAACTCGCCCAAGATGCTCTAGCATTGCTTCCTCTTATACACAAATTGATATCCTGATCATGCTCATGTTTTACATCAGCAGTTGCCACAAGGAGCAGTGAAGGATTGGAGGAGTTGCAGAGAGTTCATATGGGGACGACGTAGGAGGCAATCGAGATGGAGATCAATTGCGCACACAAGGAAGGAGGCCTCCACGTATCAAAGTCCAGAAGAAGACGACGATAGGTGGCGAGGTTTGATTGGTAAAAAAGGAGTGAGTCTCACGCTAAAGGGAGACGCTGCCGTTTAGCCAAGAGGTCTGGTTCTCTGTATCCAACTTTCCTCCATTGTTAAGCCAATTAAACCTGCAAACTCCCAGAAGTAGCCATGGCCAGTAGCATCTCCAACTCGAGATGCTCCATCATCTGCCTTATTAAGTACCGTGTTCTGATCGTTGCCACATCAAAAGGCTTGCATATCAGTTACACCGATTTCTTGAAAACGTATTTCCTCCCTCAATTAGCGAGTTCAATTTCCTGATCTTGTTTTGTTTTGAGATAGTGGACTCTCTTGTTGTTTTGTGGGGTCCTCCAGGTAAAAATCTGGACACGGATATCTAACGTGATTCGGCCTCCTGTATACGTCCATAAGAAAGACAACGAGAACTTATAAAGTAGAGAAGTTACAAGAGACAACGAGAACTTATAAAGTGGAGAAGTTACAAGAGAATTTTCACTCAATCACTCGGATCCAAACTCACATCACTATTTTTCTCTCGGTGAATACAAATCTGGAACAAAACTTTGTTCCAGATTTTTCTGCAGAAGCTATAATGGTGCTATCAGCCTATCATGCCATATGTGGGGGAGTATTTTGCTATTAAATTTCTTTTCTCTCATAATTGTGTTAACGTGCCATATCTAGTTGGGTAAATTCGTAACTAACCCATGATCTGATATTGTGGTGACGACAATGTTAGCCCTTTCTCTCCCTATTTGTCGCTAATTTCTTTGTTCGTTGCCTCTTTGTTTTTAGAAATATGAAAAAGATTTCTTCAAAAAGCTTATTTTAGTTCGTGTATCATTCTAATAAAGTTCAATTTAATGCCGCACTAAGAAAATAACGAAGCTTCTGAAAGTTGAATACTACTATTTTCTATACATTTGGAAGTCAAATTGAGGAGGATGAATTCCAATGACATCAACATAGAATTGGTATATAATGATAGGACTTTTGGTGTTTTTATGAGAAGAATGGTAACCAAATAGACGTTAGTCTCGCTCCCGTGTTTCTTTCCTTGCCTTGCAATGCAGTTGATATGACTGAGCAGCTAAACTGATTCCATTGCTGTACCTTGTCTCTTTCATATATCTATATTACCACATCTTAATTGCTATCTTCGCCATTGGTAGATACCGCTATCTAGCACGGTGCACCTCCTGGTATGCCACCACAATAACGACATGCATAGCTTAGGAACGACGGTCGTGTCTTTTTACCGACTGACCCTTGATATACCCCTGAACAATACATTTCTCTTAGCCTTTGTCTGGCAAGCTGCTGTAAGTTTTCGATGAGATATTTAATATTATCCTAGAAAAAGTTTTTATACCCATTTTCTTTTATTCCACGTGTCCCATGCTACTCGGCTTACAACCAGTGTTCACATCGAACCTCCTTTGCGTCTGATGCTATTGATGTGTCCGCTCCTAACCAAATCCGCCCACATTAGGATTACTTGTCAACGGTTGATCGAACTTTCGATCGATCCAGGTACTTGGGATCCTATGGATGAAAACATGGTGATTTCTCTTTCCCCTTCAAGTTTACCTACTACGGTACCGGAGCCGGATTCCTACTCTTTTGGGGAGAATTTGTACCTACTCGGCCAGGCACATGCCGCTCCAACGTCAAGGAGGAAAACAAGGTGGTTCTATATAAAAATACATATACAACCACAAATAAGCATTTTTCATCTCATATAAACTTGAAAGAGTGAGAGGATAAGAGAGGACTTGAATAACAAAACCCCGTTTTCAAAGTCCATGCCTCAAGTTTTGCTCCTAACCGGCTAACAACATGTTTGAGATACGTCATGTTTATTGACTTTTTTGAGCCAAGATCAAATCTAGGTTGCCAAAGATGCATTACAGGTGTCTCCGCTCTATCATTTTGGGTGTTTCAGATGTACCATTCGAAAATGAATCGAATTTGTACTGTTCAATAGACTGGGGGAACGAAGAGAGGAAAACGAAAGGGTGGGATCGAGGAGATAGCACCATCCCTTTTGCAAAAGAAAACTGATACAAGCATAATGACCTAACAAAACCTGAGAAAATCAACTCACCTTAATGCTGCGTTAAAATTAGGGAGTTTTTGGAAAGCATTACATTCCCGATATAGGACGCTCATGAATTGAATTTTGGAGTTGCTTCATTTTGGCAGCAACTACGAAAAGCTATTTCCCAAGCCACCCATTCCGAAGGTTGAGACATCCTAGTAACAAAGAAAGCCTGTTTTTCCCTCCTTTTGCTAGTCATTTGATAGTGGGATTCTTTTGAGAGGAAAATGGGAGAAATGGAGTGTGCAAGGGTTGGTTGGCACAAAGGTTGATAAAGAGGGAGCTCTTAATTTTCTGCCAGAGTGCGAGACTTGCATTGATTTAATGGAAGGACACCCGTGAACTGCATTGACCTTTAAATCGCTCTTGAATGCAATGCAGGCAAACTGTTGCATTTAAATGTTCTGTGCTCAACCATGGACACAAGGGGATTGATTCACTGCGAGACTCCATTCTTTACTGTCACCCTACTTTTGTCGTATAGAGTTTCCAGTAGCACTTTTAAAGTGCTTCCTAATAACAAGTTTGAATATGCATTCACGCATAGGAGAAGGAAAAAAAGAGAATCAACTATGTAAAACTGTTGCACAGGTGCAACTATTGCATGGTTCCGGTGTCATCTAGGACAATTAAATTAAGCGAGACTGATGTGACAGAAGTAAGGGAGGCAGAGAATTATAACAATCTATTTACCAGTCTCAAATGGTCCGGATGAGTGGTCCAAGATCTATACTATATAGTATATAACCAAATAATTTCCAGACTTACCCACCACTGCCGCTTCTTTGAATCGTCCGCCGCTCCACCACTAACTGATCATCACAAACTGTGGCAAGCTGACTTATGATTTTGCTTTGCATTGTCATCTTTGTATCTTTGACATTGCTCTGTTTGTAGCTTGGTTTTTATGAATTAGACAGGCAAAACAAGAATCTAATATATTTTGCTGCTCTGGTTTGATAATAAATATGCTTTACCAGTTCCTAATTACTGTAACTCAGATTTAGGAATTAGGATCTCAAGATTTTCAATAAATCCTCTCAGGCGTCAGGTAATAGCAGATCATTTTTTTTCCAGGCATTGGCATATAGTTTGGAACATGCAACTGAATTGGTATCTAGAGTTGTTCACCATCTGATGATATTCACCAGAGGTTGGTGGCCCTGGTATCAAATTAGTAGGATTCTATGTCTTTATTTTTGGTGAAATCTAGGCCATTGTTCGTAGTGGGTTTAGGTTGTACTCTTCAAAGCCCACATGAGCTTGCATTATGATGTTTCATTTAGTCGCGTTTTCTCATGGTTTTACCACCATAATCATCTAATGAAACCAAATTTTCACGAAAGAATTATCACGCGCTAGTTTTTGGCTTGCCTTGAGCCGATTCAAACTGCATTAGACTAGTTACGTCGAGCTCTTTAATTTGAGAACCCACAATACTCTTTTGGGAAAATTAGGAAAAAGTGGGTTTTGGGGTAAATTTTTTGGGGATGATGGGTTTGTATTGAAAACTTGTGAAAAAGTGGGGTATATTTTGAAAATCTCTGAAAAAGGGGGTTAGTTGGAAAACAATGGGTTTTTTGAAACCATATCTTTTCCCATCCCCAAAATACCCCTCCCCCTGTTTGTCCCACATCAGACTAAATTGGTTGATATTCTCGGCATGTAGTTTTCTTCTCTTTCCAGCAAGAGCAAGACTCTTTGGGTCCCTCTCTCTCTCCATTTCCATCTGCCGACGACGCCTCAACGCCGTCCACTTTCCGGCGACAACACGGCGACGGCGCGTCCACCTTCCGGCGACGCGATCTACATCCCTCTCTCCAAACCAAGTGTCTCTATCTCTCTTTCCCCGATTCCATCTGCCGGCGGCGACGACACCTCCACCTTCCGACAATGACGATCCATGGGTTTCAAAATCGATCTATAGTCGTCGACGACGACACCCTTTCTCTCCATGGGTGCTGAAATCGATCCATTGGCAACATCGACTCCCTCTCTCTCCTCCAAACCGAACCTTCCGGCGACGACATAGCTGGACAGCTCCTTACGGCTGCATCACCTCCACCTTGATCACGCAAGTTTGGATTGTGCTGTCTATTTGTGGATTGCTTGGGTAAGCTATATTGTATTACATATTACTGAAATTTTCTGTTTTGTGTTGTCTGTGAAACTTCTATATTTGGTTCTTATGAATGAGCATTAAGATTAGTGCAATTCATTTATTGTTTTCTACCATGAGAATCCCTTGTTAGGTGAGAGAGAAATGTTACAGAAATATATGAAATGGAGGGAGAGAGAGAGAGAGAGAGTAGGAAGTAGCTGGAGTGAAAATGGTGGGAGTTGGCCTGGTACGTGTTTGGTTTGTCAAAACAACTGAGTCATAAATATCAATCCATAGATTTGCCAAGAGAGGTTTGAAGACCTCAAAAATCTTTCTAGATAATCTTTCTGGAAATTACACCTCAATAATCCTAATGCTCCTCTGTGCTTGACTGGAGTTTGACTTCATTATTTACGTGGCAACGCTTTTATTGAAATAGGCTCAGTCGTGCCAACAAAAAATGCTTCATAAGACATTATATCATTTTCTTTGTATCTAGACGATTTTACTAAAGAATGTAGAACTAATTATACCAAATTACTAGCTTAAAAAACAGATTGATTTAACCGTTTCGGGAGTTCCGTGTTGAATTATGAACGTAAAGTTGTGCGGAAGGGACAAAGGATTAGCACCTGCAAACCTCTAGATGTGCTGTTTCTTGAGTTATAGGGTCTTCTTGTCTGCGTTTGGGGTCGCATTTCCCTCCCTGGCATTGTTCTTCTTCTTTTATTTTCGTAAAGGTAGAAAGGGTGAGATATGTGGAGTCACAAAGCACAAAAGGATCCAGCAGACAAAAGAGTGAGAATATCTTTGTTTAAGATGGAAGCTCTTTCTTGAAGAGATTGTGAGATGTAAACTACAAGTCTCATCCGCTGGGGCTAGTTTTGGGTGTCCTTGAGTCATCTTCGTCCCATGCATGGAGTGAGCGCGCCTAGTATACATGATTAGTTTTTACGACCTGATCGCTCTATAAGGAACGCACTACACTGCTATCAAGGCGCAAAAGTGCCGCTAAAGTTGAACATGAGAAGAAACTAATCGAGAAGTATAATTGCCTCATGAAAGATAAGAACGGTGGGACAAGAAGAAGAATATTGTTATTAGACAAGGGAATCGATTAATGAGTTCCGAACAGTTATTGGAGTATGAGATACATCAAATATGCGATTGATTGTTTGTCTTTTCTGGTTATCTCATAAGCCATTTAATGTGTTCTTCTGAGGAGGTAAGTATATGCTGAATTTATTATAGCAAATTGTCTCCCAGCTATGTAGCGGTTTGTCATGGACATTACCATTATGCCAGGTTCATTTTGGGCCAATTATACTTATGGGAGTGTCCTTGATTTTTAGAATAAGACCCCTTTATGCACCAAGTGTTTCGTAATTAAAGGAAAGATTTCCATGAGGCACACCTAAGCTCTTTGCATCTCATGAGTTATGTGTGCTGAGATTGAAACATTAGTTGTCATTTTTTGTTAACGAGACGTGTACCATACTCTTATATGTTTTCATTGTGCTTTGAACAATATTTGTGAAGATTTTTAACTAGCCGTGTACGCTTGATTAATGTTGAGTATCTTTATTAAGCGCTGCGTACTCTAGTTAGGTATATTAATTTGCTCATTATAACGTTATGATTAACCACTATACATGCAAAGTAGCTACATGACCTGAATTCGAAAAACTGTGAGGTTTTCACTACATGAAAACACGTTTTTAGCTACATGAAAACACGTTTTTAGCTACGGAGGATAATTGGTCGGTAAAACGTGTCGAAGCGGAGACTACTATCGTGGGTTTTTTCGGTCGTTAAAGACTTATTCCCGACGCCGTTACTGCCGGTTCAAGTTTTTGCCGGGAATGTTTTTGCGGCGGTCTTTTAGCGACCGTATTACCATCGATAAAACTTTTTCCCAGGAAATTATTTTTTTAGAGGGTTTTATATCATTGTTTTAGGGACGGAAGGAATCCGTCGGAATCAAACTTCCATCGATACATGGAGAGCTTTACCGATGGACTTTTAGCGACGGGACGAATACGTCGCTAAAAGTCCTCGATTAAAACAGTCAGATGTGCCTTTCTTTCTCGTTGCCCGTTGTTCTCTCTGAAAAGTCCTCAATTAAAACAAATGGTAGATCTTTCAATATTCTAGACGCTCGAGTTTCCAGGGAGAAAATCGTGATTAGCACAAATACTTTTGGCAATGGAATTCTCGAAAGAGAAACACTTAAGAGGACCACAATAAGGGTAAAAAGGGAAGATAATGATACAAGTCATTTAGATGTAGAATTTATCCAAATAGTTGTGTGACTTAATTAACACGCGTTTTTCCTCAAATGAGATCAATCTTATTGGGACAAAGATAGTATGTAACAAGTGCTTATACTGTCTCTGTACAGTATGATAGTCCGCAAATTTTTACCTTGCTCTTCTAGGAACGTGACTCCATGTGCTTGTTGTGTTCTCTGCGTTTGTATTACGGGTTGTGGCTGAGGTTTACATGTCCTATCATTTTAGCTACAACGAGAATGTGGATTGCACTAAAAGCATCACTTTTTACATTATTTTCGACCCAATTTATCTTGACACTACAAGAAACAGGGGCTTTAGCGACCGCAGTTAGCGACTGCCATTGTGGCAGTCGCTAAATTAACTCTTTAGCGACTGCTACCATTAGCGGTCGCTAATTTATATATACATATATATATATATTTGGTCACTTTGCCCTAATTTGGACTTCCCTTTTCCCTAAATCATTTCTCTTTCTCACTTCCCCCTCACCACACATCTGCCGCCTCCTCCTCTCCCCCCAACCCCCTACCACCCTAACCACCATACGTAGCCTTACGCCGCCGCTCCCCTCCCATCATCTTAGTTGCCACTGCTGCCAAGGGTCATGCTAGCGGGAAGCAGGCTACGTAGACCACGGCGCCGCGAAGCCTACGGCGCAGCCAAACCACGCCGCTGCCCAGCTCACGCCGCTTCTCGCCCCAAATCATGTAATTCTTTTGCCTTTTCTGTCTCTTAGATCTGTGTCCCTTGGATCCGCAATTTCCCGCTTCTCTTGGACGTTTAGTTGTTCTTATTGCTTGCATCTCTACTAATGTTTTGACCTTTTTAAGAGCCATATTGTGATTTGCTGTTTATACTGATACCAGATCTGTTATTGTGATTTGCTACCATTCAGTGATAAATGGTAGCAGCATAGTATATTATGTCTTGCAAAGCGAATTTCATGTAAACAAATGGTAAACCATTTACCTATGCTTAGATTCTTACACAATTGTTATTGATTTATGCCATTTAGTTGTTAAACTTGGGTCCCCTTGACATGATGATGGCTCACACTCATCAATTGGACCTGAAAAGAATCATTCAGAGATATTGGAGTAGCAATTAATAAACCTTTCAGGTTTTTTGCATAAGGAATAATGGTTTCCTAAGTGTCACTTCCTCCTCTGGGATGAGTTCTTGCACTTCCTTGCCTTTTTCTTTGATTGGAGACTTGCCACTACCTTTTTTACAGATTTCTAGGCCTAAGAAAAGAAGACACTTCTTTTGAAAGGGTTGGGAGGACATGAGCTCCACATATCTTTCAGTTCTTCTCACCAAAAGGTGATGCAATAGGCTTGATAACATGTTGCACATAAAATAAAAGAGAATGCAACCTTTAGCTTTACATTGATAACTCTAGTTTGATGCTTAGATCGAGGAAGAATCTGTAGAATAGTCTACCAGCTAATTGTGATTCGTTGTTTATACAGAGAGAAATCCAGATCTGTACTTGTGATTTGCTACCATTCAGTGACAAATGGTAGCAGTAAAGTATATGATCTATTGTTGGATATATGATTTGCTAGAGTTCGACGTTTATTTGCTTGGCTGAGAATGATACATCGATCCTCTTTAAAGGCTGAAAGATCTAACGTCGAAATTCCCTTTGGCATATTCGTACGCTAGCCTTACACTTGATTGTTTTTATTTTGGTAAATAATCCAGCGGATAGAAGAGAGAAGGGTTTACAGGAATGGCAAGTGTATCACATGGAGGTGTACAAGTATACATGGCAGTGTTTGGTGTACAAGAAAGGGGTTTTCGCAGCCAAAGCCAAGAGCTTTTTCAAGGTTTCAGAAAAGGTGAGTTAAAGTTGGTCCTTTTTTCTTCCCCTTGCTGAGTTGCTGTTGTAGGAATAATCAGCAACTATGATTTATTTGTGCATGTTTTTCGTACTTGTGCTCGATTGGTAAGGTGAGTTGGTAATTAGGTGCTTCTTGCTAAGTTTTATTGCTTTCTTAAAAAGTTTAATGCTCACAGCTAGTCTTTCTTTCTGTTTTTGTAAAAACAAAACAGATTGTATAATCTAATGGAATTGAAATCTGCTGCTTGATGTAGCACACATATTCTTTTGCGTTTGTTTTAAATTTAACCTGGGATTTCATATCATCGATAGACTTCGTGTAGAAAACTTCATCCTGATTAATCTTGTTTGTTTTGCTTTGCTTTAGTTCCAAACAACTGCACCAAGAAGCTGTACTAGCTCCTGGCGAGAATCTTATAGCAACTGGTACGGTGTTCTTTTGCAGTTGTTTTTATTTCGTAAACATTTTGCACGTAATAATACATGAGTTTTGCTTGTATTAAGATGCTCATATGCTTCTCTTCAATTGTAAGCTTGAATGTGCAAAAATGCGTTTGTGATAACAACGATAATAAGCGCAACTTTGTATAATTGTTGGCTGATAATTGAACTAGTACAATTATGGTTCTTTGAACTGAATTCATAGCTGATAAGTGGGGTTGCCGATTTATGTATGGTTATTGCTAGAAGTTACCTTTTATTGGTAAATATATTGGCTATTTCCTTGAGTTTGTTGATTAAATTCTTTTGTTTCATGCAGTGTGGACTTGTACCTAGTTGCAGGAAACTCCTAATATGGTGACGTTTCTCTCTCGGAAACTCGCTTTTGCATCCCAAGTTAGGAGCTCCATGGATCTCGTCCCCAGCTAATATGGGAACTCGATCCCGTTAGCTGGATAGATGTATGGACCAAGTGAGAGAATACCTGAAAATCAAGCCATTTTCAACTCAATTCCTTGTTTTCTCTTCCTTCAAGTCCTTAAAGCCTCCTTGTCTGTTATTGCTGGCTATGTAAACTATACTAAACAAATGATAATACTCTTTACGCATTTATTTATTCAAGCCGCTCCCAACCTCAGATTCTTCTTGGTGCTTACGCTCCCCCGCCCCCGTTCCCGCTCCCGCCCCCGTCCCCGCCCCCGCCCCCGCTTTGTGCAACTAAGCTTGTACCTAGTATTGATGAAGTCTTAAGTAAGAGGACGCAAGAGTGAAAGGGTGTTGCGGTCGTGCATAGGAAAGAAGCCCTTGTAAGTAACACAGACGAAGGTATTGGCAGGTGATAAAGGTTTTCCTTTTTTGAACTTTCTCTTTCTTTTTTCATTGTTGACCTGCTTTTATTTTATTGTGTTTGATAAAATCCTTGAGGAAGCTGAAAGACAATGTTATCTTAGCCATAGATGAGTTGCTTATAAGTGTTTAAATAATCATAAGGATAACACCCTTACTTTTTACTTCATTAAAGTGACATCTATAACTTCCAAGTTTCCGGATGGAAGTTGCATTTGATGCTTCAAGGTATGTTCATCATTTCATTTACCTTCGTATTTACAGTACATGTTTTTTTCTACCTTTTAGGCCTTGGATGAGCCACCTGATTATAATTCTAGCTTGATGGGTAGCTAATATTTGTTCATTATACATGTGCATGTTCCTTTGGCATTTTTAGTGCTCTTATCTCTACTCATGTTTTTACCTTTTTAAGAGCCAAATTGTGATTTTCTATTTATAGGGAGAGGAACTCAGATCTGTAATTGTTGTTTGCTACTGTATGGAGTTATCAAACATTTCTAGGTATTTATTTTTGGGGCTAACATATGCTGTATGTGTGAGTTATTCACTGATGGAAGCCATTCTTCATCCGAAATTGTTTTGACAAGTCCAGAAATCCAAATCGTTATGTCTTTGTTATTTGATTAAGGCTCTTGTCATTGTTACAAGCAGGGACTTTGGATGGGAATCATCGGTGGACTTTTGATACAGGTTGTGGCACTTGTTACCATTAATCTGTGCACAAATTGAGATAATGAGGTCAGTCATTTCTGTTATACCAGAGTCATTCTATCTTGTATCACATGACACTTCTAATGAGGTCACTTTCGCTGTTTCTTTGAGTTTCTTGATTAAATTATTTAGTTTCATGCAGTACGGACTTGTGCCTAATGTTGGTGATTCTCAAGATGGTGAAAACGATGTTGGACCTTGCGTGCCTTCAACAACCCATGAAGAAAATGACAACATTAGCACTTTCTTGCCTAAAAATGTTGCTCATGATGCGAACGTTGATGAAGTCTTACGTTGATGAATTTGTACGGTCTCAAGAGTAGTTAACTTCTTGGTTGGTCCTAGTTTACGTTTTTAAGACATTTATTTATTTTGGTGTTAGACGATGAATGTCGATATGATAGAGTGAAAGTTGTTGATTATTATTTTGGATATGATTGCTAATGAAATAAAAAGTTGTGTACAACTTTATTATGAGTTTTGAATCAATTTGTCATTAGTTTCATTTGATAGTGTAATGATATGGGATTTTACCATTTTTCAGCAATGACATACGGATTTAGCAACCGCAAAGGACAATTGATAAATCAGTTGCTAAATTTAATATTTCAAAAAATAAAAAAAATATTTAATATTTCAAAAAAAATATATTATTAAAAATAATTAGCGACCACGAAGGGCGGTCGCTAAATCAGTCGCAAACTATAATAATATTTAAATAAAAAAATGTTAAAAATTAAATATTTAAATTCAAAAAACCATTTAGCGACCACCCAAGACGGTCGCTAAATCTAGTCAACGCGGTCGCTAAATTTAGCGACCGATTTTTCAAAGCGGTCGCTAAAATTTAGCGACCTGGCCTATAGCGACCGCACATCGACGGTTGCTAAAAAACTTTAGCGACCGCTTTTATACCTTTAGCGACCGCTCCCTGCGGTCGCTAAAAGTATGTTTTCCTGTAGTGGGGCCGATTGACACCGACACCGAATTGAAACGTCATATTTGCCCTCGTGGCTAGGATTTAGTTACTAAAGGCCTCCACGTCTTATACGGTGTGACACTTAATAGATTTAATTAAGCTATGGAATTATTGCTCAGATATTGAATAATGCTCGATTGGCGTTTCATGTTAAAGTAGGTTAAATGGCTTCTGCTTCGGTGAACAAGGACGCTTCAGTAGGCAGACACTTCTTCAAGGCCATGATGCCTGGTTTTCGCACAGAACTTGTATGCGATCCCTCTTTCTCTGTGATTTCGCCTGTGTACGCACTATTATCGTTGGTCAATAACTTACTTGTCTTACTGTATTATGAATATGTTAGGCCATACCGGTATCCTTTTGCAGTCAGCTTACCACAGTGAGATCAAAGGAAGCAACTTTGACCAACGGAGTAGGGTTCATGGCCTGTTAAAATCAAGAAGAAGCGCGGCCAAGATGCGTATTGGTTCGAAGCCGGTTGGAACAAATTCGTGCAGTAACATGACCTCAATATTGGGGACTTTGTTGTATTTGAACACACGAGGCATATGCGTTTTCAGGTGCTGATGTTTGGTCAAAGCACTTGTGAAAAAAGTTTTTCCCCAATGTTGAACTCTAAGCCCTAATTACTTCCTAAATTAAATTAATC
>JAVXUO010001799.1:350000-352500 GCA_033065855.1 Escallonia rubra | reverse complement strand
GCTGGGGATGCTATAAAAGTTGAGTACTTGGAAAACCGGTCCACCACAACCATAATCGAGCCACATCCCTCCGATCTTGGCAAGCATGTAATGAAGTCCATGCTTACACTCTCCCACGGATGTGCGGGGATGGGCAAAGGCTCGAGTAATCCCGCTGGCAATTGGTTCTCCACCTTGTCTTGTTGGCACACAAGACAAGTCTTCACGTACGCCTCCACTTCGTCCTTCATTTGGGGCCAATAGTATGACGCCTCCACCAAGGCATATGTCCGTCGTTGCCCCGGATGGCCTGCCCACGGAGTGTCGTGACACTCTCGAATGATCCTCTTCCTCAAGTTGTTCCACTTGGGAACATACGCCCGTTGGCCTTTCGTGTAGAGAAGGCCATCTTCCACCCAAAATCGTTGGGTTTGCCCACTCTCCGCAAGCTTGAAGAGTTGTCTGGCTAAGGGATCATGCTCCATGCCCTCCTTGATTCCCTCTAGGATGTCTCCCTTTGCCTTCGACATCGCCGCCAATTCTGCCTTCCGACTCAAGGCATCCGCTACCAAGTTGGCTTTGCCCGGCTTGTACTCCATCACATAGTCGAACTCGGCCAAGAAGTCTTGCCACCTAGCTTGCTTCGGACTCAACTTCTTTTGAGATTGGAAGTAGCTAGTAGCTATGTTGTCGGTCTTGATCAAGAACCGACTCCCCAATAGGTAGTGCCTCCACGTGCGTAGACAATGAACCACTGCGGTCATCTCTTTCTCTTGCACCGTATACCTCCGCTCGGTGTCATTTAGCTTGCGGCTTTCAAATGCTATTGGATGCCCTTCTTGCATTAACACCCCTCCAATAGCGAAATCGGATGCATCCGTTTGCACCTCGAATACCTTCGTATGATCGGGAAGAGCTAGAACCGGCTCTTCCGTCACTGCCCCCTTCAACCCTTCGAAGGCGGATTGGCACCTCTTGGACCACTCCCACGTTTTCCCCTTCTTGAGTAGGTCCGTTAACGGGGCTGCCTTGGCTGAGTAGCCCTTGATAAACCGCCGATAATAATTAGCTAGGCCAAGAAATGACCGTAGCTCGGAGACCTTTGTGGGCGCCTCCCACTCCTTGATCGCCTTCACCTTCTCTTCATCCATTCGAAGCGTTCCACCCTTGATAATATGACCAAGGAAGTGCACCTCTTCCTTGGCGAACGAGCACTTCTCCCGCTTGACATAGAGCTCGTTCTCTCGCAACACCTTGAACACCGTCTTGAGATTCTCCACGTGCTCCTCCAATGTGTTGCTATACACCACAATGTCATCGAGATAAACCACCACAAACCGATCAAGGTAAGGATGGAATATCTTGTTCATGAGCGTGCAAAATGTGGCTGGGGCGTTGGTCAAACCGAATGGCATGACCAAGAACTCGAACGCTCCATATCTCGTCACACATGTGGTCTTGGGCTCATCTCCTTCGGCAATGCGAACTTGATAATACCCCGACCTCAAATCCAGTTTAGTGAAGAACTTGGCTCTCCCAAGTTGGTCGAAAAGATCCGCAATCAATGGAATTGGATACTTGTTCTTGATCGTTACCTTGTTAAGAGCCCGATAGTCGATACACATCCGCAAAGAACCATCGTGCTTCTTTTGAAACAAGACTGGCGCTCCATATGGTGCTTTGGAAGGTTGGATAAAACCCGCCTCCCTTAGCTCGGTCAATTGTCTCCGCAACTCCTCCAATTCTGGCGGTGCCATCCTATAAGGTGCCATTGATGGTGGCTTGGCCCCCGGCTCAAGCTCGATTTGATGATCCACCTCCCTCCTAGGTGGAAGCCGCTTTGGCAACTCGGGCGGCATCACGTCCTTGTTCCCCTCAAGGACTTCCTCGATCTCCCTCGGTAGTGGTTCGGTGGAGTCCCCCACATGGTCTTCCATCTTTAAGGCCGCCAAGTAGGTTGCCTCTCCTTTCTTGACTCCCTTCACGATTTGCATCGCCGACAGTTGCATGGAGGCTAGAGTCTTGGTGCTAGAAGTCCCCCCGGACGTAGGCACCACACATGACACTCCCTTCTCCATGATGTGCACCGCATTGCTGTAAGGCGACACCAAGGCATTCACTTGCCGTAGAAAATCAAGGCCTATCACAACCTTGAAGTCATCCATTGGGGCCACCGAGAAATCCACTAAGCCCCTCCACGAGCCAAGGCACATCTCCACTTGACGTGCCGCGCCTTGTAGAGGCTTTGCGTTGGTGTTGACGGACTTTAGCCATCCTCCGCCGCCAACCACTTTGAGGCCTAACCGCTTGGCCTCTTCCATTGTGACGAAGTTGTGGGTTGCCCCCGTATCAACCATCACTTGTGCGGGCTTCCCATTCAACTTAGCCTCCACGTAAAGCAACCCCTTGCCCGTAGAAGCTTGTCTCTCACCCATCGGGACCTTCGCCACGGCTTTGGCATGTAAAGCATTGAGGATTTGGAGCGAGCCCATGTGCACATCTTCGAGCTCCTCGTTCTCCT